>JAAEAF010003520.1:0-12366 GCA_011037195.1 Triatoma infestans
CCATATCTGGTGGCCATTCCACTATCCGCAAGCTGTGGACGCGCCTGGTAGCATGGGGATGCATCTGGGAAGAGGTCCCAGGACCAGGTCTGAATACCTAGTATTTTATTTCTTATTTTTCATTGAGCAATATCGGATCTTTCTGTTTGAGCTTATATTATGTACGTAATTATTTACCTAATATTTAAATATATATATCATATACAACAATTTCAGACTATGGGTGTAAGAAAGCTAAAGCAAGGTGAAACATAGTATAAAACAGCATAAATATTGTGCCAGTTAGTAGTGAATTATTTTAAACTTGATACCTGATTTTTGTACGTTGGTCTTTTTAAAATCTTCAACTATTTATTGCCCGTTGATTTGTAGGGCTGAGATACTAATTTATTTAGTTTGCATAAGAATGGAATGTAAAATATAAAATTAACGAGTCTTTATAGGATTCTTAAAACTTATATCTAATAATAATATAAAAAAAAATAACAACACCGCTTTCGTTAAGAGATAGTTTATTTATATTAATTTGTAAATACATATTATTTGTGTTTTGGAAACAAATAGTTACCTTGCCTTTGATTGATTGCGAGCCAGTAACCTGGACCTCGGGAAGCTTTTCTCAACTAACCTAATGTTTTTGAATAACAATTTCTTGGTTCTATACAGAGTATACACTTTTATTAAAGCATCCAGTTCCGATTTTATTTATATTCATTTTTATATACATATTTGTGTTTTGGAAAGATATTTATCTCCCTTTAATTGACTTCGAGCCAAGTAATCTGGACCTCGGACCTAAATATTTTAAAAAAACAAATCTGGTTATATTTACAAGTATAACACTTTTTTTTAAATAATCCAGTTCCTGGTATAATGCTTACCTAATTTCTTCTCTGGCTGAAAGTCTTGGAAAATATCCATAATTCTTGCACCTTCAAATGTATGATAGTTTACTTATTACCATTTTTAAAGGCAGATTTGTGTTTGGAAAAAAATAATCTCACCAGCTGAGGATTTTGAGCAAAGGTTACCTTGCACCTTGTCTTTTCTCAACAACCGAAATGATGTCGAAAAACATTTGTGAGTTCTATTTCAAGTACTGAACACGTGTTCTTAAACCATCCAACTGGGGGGGGCGGACCTAATTTCTTCTCTAATTTTTCTAAAATATCCATAGTTTGTAACTATTCAATTTTAAATTCATATTTCTGTTTTTAAACAGATTTATCTACACATTGATTGCTTTCGAGCAAAGTACCATGGACCTTGGGCTTTTCTCAACAACCTTAATGTTTTGAAAAAACACTCCTCGGCATATTTACTAGTATAACACTTTTTTTAATTTATCTAGTTCCTGGAATAATGCTTACCAAATTTTTGTCTGGCTAAAAATCACCTCTAACTTTTCGAAAATATCCATAACTCTTGCACCTTCTAATATATTTTGTTTGTTAGGGATCAACATACTTCCTCCTACACCTAACATGTGCCCCCCCCCTCAGGGAAATAATGGAACTTCTGACCTTGTTGTTTTTTTTTTTTGACTGAATAACTTTGTTCCTTCTAAATATGGAATGTATTGCATAATACATTAAGTGTATGATAATCGGTCTGTCTCATATTCACGGCAAAAAAAAATCAATTATAAGACATTTACATTATAAGTGCTAAAGTTTTCTTACTTTTGTTTGGAAACATATTATCTACAATTGGACTGATTTCGGGCAAGGTACCGGCTTAGGCTTTTGTCCTTCAAAACAGTAAGTTTTTGTTAAAAGCATTTCGGTTGATATTTTGCAAGTCTAACCCTTATTTTTTTAAGGCATGCCAGTTTCCCTGTAGAATGGCTACCTAATTTCTACCTGAAGTTTTACTTCTGCTTTCTTCTTAGTTTCATTTTTACTTGTAATAAGGTACATAGATTGCAGTAGAAAGTCACCATACATATATTTGTCATGCCTCTTCAGGGTCAGTTTACATCCCATTTGTACTTGCTTCATTTCTTTCTTTTCTTCTGGTCCATTAATCTAATTCTTTTTTGACCTTGTGTGACATTCATTGCCTTACAGATTTTAAATTACACCGACAGAATTCTGCTTTTCTAAAATTTTTTGAGTCACGGTATATACCTTTTACACAGACATTAACGAAAAGTAGCTGCATGAATAAGCCAACAATTCGTATCTTCTTACATCTGACTCAATTAGTCACCCTTAGTCTAAAAATAATTGCTATATTCATATAAATTGCATAAGTAATTTTGAGAGGTAAGCTATAATAAGTACAATTCATATTTGGCTTTGGCTAGTTTCATTTTGGTTTCTATGTAATGACACCTGATTAATTTTCAGTTCTATTTCTTTATTTTCTTAATTTAGATTTTAAGTTTTTAATTATATACTCAATATATCTGATAACTAAACTGTTTGCATGTTCTTCACTAATCTTATTCTAATTTATGTTACCTACATTTGTTGTTCACTTCCATTATTACTAAATATTCTAGCTACTTTCTAAGTATCCTTGTTTGTTTTTTACTTCTGCTTTCATTCTAGCAAATTAAGGCTTCATTTTTCTTATAATAAGGCAGTCCGATTGCATAGGATATCACCAAACCATTATTTATCATGCCTCTTTGGGGACCAGTTTACATCACATTTACTTCCTTTATTTCTTTCCTTTCTTCTGGTCCATTAATATCATTTCTGTTGGACCTTATGTGTGACTTACACTGTCTTATTGTTCTAAATTACACCGAATTCTGCTTTTCAAAATTTTTTTGAGTCACAGTGGTATATACCTTAAAAACATTTTTTTTTGCAAAATACCGTGGATTTCCTCGCTCTCTTCCTGTTTTCTCAACTTTTGCTTTGCTTACTCTTTATTTCCTTGCAAAACCTAAGGGTAGAGTTGGTTTAATAATTTCTTGTGTTCTACTTTTTCTTTGTTACCAAAATATCATATATGCTCCGACATTCTACCTACCTGCATACTAATTTGTTTGTCTTTTTTTGCGAAATATCATCTCATTCATTTCTCATTTGTCTCATCAATATTTCCTTTCATCTTCTTTGTTTGCTACAAATATATGGAAACTCTCTCTTTTACCTTCTACTACAAATTTCTACTCTCATTTTGTTTTCTAAATGTGTTGATCTAATTACTCTTTCTTTCTTACTAACTTCTATATATTACTACGTTTGTTTACAAAGCCAAATTCTATCTCCTACTATTATTGTTAACTAAATCTCAAGATCTACTATTTTATCTATCAGAATTTTATGTTCTACAACATTTTGTTTGCAAAATATTAAGAACTACTATTTTTATCTTATAGATTCTATGTTCTGTTAATTTCTCTTTACAAAATGTCTATCTCTACTATTTTTATCTTAGCAAATTCTATCTTCTACTATATTTCGCTTGTTAAACACCAAGATCTACTATTTTTATCTTACTGACTTCTATTTTCTAGTACTTTTTGGTTGCAATATATCAAGATCTATTAATTTATCCTATAGAGTTCTATCTTCTATTATTTTTTTTTGCAAAATGTCATAATCTACTACTTTTATCTTTTTGACTTTTATGTTGTACCAATTGTTGTTTGCAACTTCTGCTACTTTTTATTTGCAAAACATCAAGATCTACTATTTTTATTATGCTGACTTCTATTTTCTCCAACTTTTTGTTTTCAAAAATGGGGATCTACTATTAGTATTTGAAAGACTTCTATGTACTACCAATTTTTGTTTCCATAATATCATGATCTACTATTTTTATCTTACAGAATTTGTTTTTTATTTCTTTATGTTGGCAGAATATTAAGATGTATTCTATCTTTCATTCTAACAAAAAGGATTTGCTTCTTTTTTCCGAATTGTCTGGATCTAATTCCTTCTTCTATGACTTCTGTTTTTATACTTCTTTTTGTTTGCATAACAGCATGATTAATTCACATTTTTTTCTTACTGATTTCAAATACTCTTCGTTTCCACAATATGTTATCTACTTTTTCTTTGAAAATATCAAGATTTACTATATCATCTTTCTGACATCCATTTCGTACTACTTTTTGAATGCAAACACTATTTTTATCATACTGACTTCTATTTTCTACTACTTTTGTGTTTGCAGAAACTGACGATCTACTATTTTTATCTACTGACTATCAAATTTCCATTTGCAAAATGTCAAGAGCTAATTTTTTTATCTTACTAACTTCTCTATCCTAGACTACATTTTGCTTGCCAAATATCAAGATCTACTATTTTTATTTTACTGACTTCTGTTTTCTAGTAATTTTCTTTCCGAAATATCATCTCCCACTATTTTTATCTCCCCGCCACTAATATTGTACATCATATTGTTCGAAAAATGCCATGATCTACTATTTTTATTTTACTGACTTCTGTTTTCTAGTATATTTTGTTTGGAAAATATCAAAATTTATTCTGCCTTTCCTACTAATCAAAAAGTATTCCTTCTTTTGGTTTCCGAATTGTCTGCATATAGTTTCTTTGTGAATGACTACTGTTTTGCTACTTGCTTTTGATTACGTAACAGCATGATTAAGCCTCATGTTTTCCTCAATGATTTCAACAACTTTTTGTTTGAAAAATATCAAGATGTACTACATCATCCTTCTGACTTCCTTTTTGAACGCAAAATGTCAATGTTCTACTGTTTTTATCTTACCCATTGCTATCTTCTACAACCGTTTGTTTGAAAAATGTCAAGGTCAACTATTTTTATCTTAGTGACTTCTATTTACTGCTACTCATTGTTTGGAACATAGGTCTATTCTATTTTCTTTCTACTGGAAAAGTTTGCTTCCCATATGTCCGATCTAGTTTTTCTTTCTCTCTTAATGATTACTGCTTTCTGTCTTCTTTTTGTTTGCGTAATAGCACCATTGAATCTCATTTATATCTTACGGAGTGTGCATACTAATCTCACGTCTGACCACCTCCCAACTTGGAGCCCTGGTGATTTTTCTGTTGGGGTATCTTCACTTCGGTGCTTGCCAAACAATGCTTTAGAGGGCCACCTCTGCTGACAGGACATTATTGGAAGGCGGTGCTCACTCGCCTTGTCACACATCATCACTGGGTTATGAAGTCATTTGTAGGCCTGCCCGCGTAGTCAGTAAACAGACCACCACCCTCCGATGTGTCCCCTTGTCCGCGACTGCTTATTCGTCAGGCTAAGCCTGCTTATCTCGCAGCTAACCACCATATCTGGTGGCCATTCCACTATCCGCAAGCTGTGGACGCGCCTGGTAGCATGGAAGAGGTCCCAGGGCCAGGTCTGAATACCTAGTATTTTATTTCTTATTTTTCATTGAGCAATATCGGATCTTTCTGTTTGAGCTTATATTATGTACGTAATTATTTACCTAATATTTAAATATATATATCATATACAACAATTTCAGACTATGGGTGTAAGAAAGCTAAAGCAAGGTGAAACATAGTATAAAACGGCATAAATATTGTGCCAGTTAGTAGTGAATTATTTTAAACTTGATACCTGATTTTTGTACGTTGTTCTTTTTAAAATCTTCAACTATTTATTGCCCGTTGATTTGTAGGGCTGAGATACTAATTTATTCAGTTTGCATAAGAATGGAATGTAAAATATAAAATTAACGAGTCCTTATAGGATTCTTAAAACTTATATCTAATAATAATATAAAAAAAAATAACAACACCGCTTTCGTTAAGAGATAGTTTATTTATATTCATTTGTAAATACATATTATTTGTGTTTTGGAAACATATTTATCTTGCCTTTGATTGATTTCGAGCCAAGTAACCTGGACCTCGGGAGCTTTTCTCAACTACCTAAATGTTTTGAATAAACAATTCTGGTTCTATTAACAAGTATAACACTTTTATTAAAGCATCCTGTTCCGAGTTTATTTATATTCATTTTTATATACATATTTGTGTTTTGGAAAGATATTTATCTCCCTTTAATTGACTTCGAGCCAAGTAATCTGGACCTCGGACCTAAATATTTTAAAAAAACAAATCTGGTTATATTTACAAGTATAACACTTTTTTTTAAATAATCCAGTTCCTGGTATAATGCTTACCTAATTTCTTCTCTGGCTGAAAGTCTTCGAAAATATCCATAATTCTTGCACCTTCAAATGTATGATAGTTTACTTATTACCATTTTTAAATTCATATTTGTGTTTTGGAAAAAAAATAATCTACACATTGATTGATTTTGAGCAAAGCAACTTGCACCTTGGGCTTTTCTCAACAACCTAAATGATTCGAAAAACATTTGTGGGTATATTTACAAGTATAACACTTTTCTTTAACCATCCAGAATGCTTACCTAATTTCTTCTCTAATTTTTCTAAAATATCCATAGTTTGTAACTATTCATTTTTAAATTCATATTTCTGTTTTTGAAACAGATTTATCTACACATTGATTGCTTTCGAGCAAAGTACCATGGACCTTGGGCTTTTCTCAACAACCTTAATGTTTTGAAAAAACACTCCTGGTCATATTTACTAGTATAACACTTTTTTTAATGCATCCAGTTCCTGGTATAATGCGTACCTAATTTCTACCTGAAGTTTTACTTCTGCTTTCTTCTTAGTTTCATTTTTACTTGTAATAAGGTACATAGATTGCAGTAGAAAGTCACCATACATATATTTGTCATGCCTCTTCAGGGTCAGTTTACATCCCATTTGTACTTGCTTCATTTCTTTCTTTTCTTCTGGTCCATTAATCTAATTCCTTTTTGACCTTGTGTGACATTCATTGCCTTATAGATTTTAAATTACACCGACAGAATTCTGCATTCTAAAATTTTTTGAGTCACGGTATATACCTTTTACACAGACATTAACGAAAAGTAGCTGCATGAATAAGCCAACAATTCCTATCTTCTTACATCTGACTCAATTAGTCACCCTTAGTCTAAAAATAATTGCTATATTCATATAAATTGCATAAGTAATTTTGAGAGGTAAGCTATAATAAGTACAATTCATATTTGGCTTTGGCTAGTTTCATTTTGGTTTCTATGTAATGACACCTGATTTATTTTCAGTTCTATTTCTTTATTTTCTTAATTTAGATTTTAAGTTTTTAATTAAATACTCAATATATCTGATAACTAAACTGTTTGCATGTTCTTCACTAATCTTATTCTAATTTATGTTACCTACATTTGTTGTTCACTTCCATTATTATTAAATATTCTAGCTACTTTCTAAGTATCCTTGTTTGTTTTTTACTTCTGCTTTCATTCTAGCCAATTAAGGCTTCATTTTTCCTTATAATAAGGCAGTCCGATTGCATAGGATATCACCAAACCATTATTTATCATGCCTCTTTGGGGACCAGTTTACATCACATTTACTTCCTTTATTTCTTTCCTTTCATCTGGTCCATTAATATCATTTCTGTTGGACCTTATGTGTGACTTACACTGTCTTATTGTTCTAAATTACACCGACTTCTGCTTTTCAAAATTTTTTTGAGTCACGGTATATACCTTAAAAACATTTTTTTTTGCAAAATACCGTGGATTTCCTCGCTCTCTTCCTGTTTTCTCAACTTTTGCTTTGCTTACTCTTTATTTCCTTGCAAAACCTAAGGGTAGAGTTGTTTTTTGGTTTAATAATTTCTTGTGTTCTACTTTTTCTTTGTTACCAAAATATCATATATGCTCCGACATTCCACCTACCTGCATACTAATTTCTTTGTCTTTTTTTGCGAAATATCATCTCATTCATTTCTCATTTGTCTCATCAATATTTCCTTTCATCTTCTTTGTTTGCTACAAATATATGGAAACTCTCTCTTTTACCTTCTACTACAAATTTCTACTCTCATTTTGTTTTCTAAATGTGTTGATCTAATTACTCTTTCTTTCTTACTAACTTCTATATATTACTACGTTCTGTTTACAAAGCCAAATTCTATCTCCTACTATTATTGTTAACTAAATCTCAAGATCTACTATTTTATCTATCAGAATTTTATGTTCTACAACATTTTGTTTGCAAACTATTAAGAACTACTATTTTTATCTTATAGATTCTATATTCTGTTAATTTCTCTTTACAAAATGTCTAGCTCTACTATTTTTATCTTAGCAAATTCTATCTTCTACTATATTTCGCTTGTTAAACACCAAAATCTACTATTTTTATCTTACTGACTTCTATTTTCTAGTACTTTTTGGTTGCAATATATCAAGATCTATTAATTTATCCTATAGAGTTCTATCTTCTATTATTTTTTTTTGCAAAATGTCATAATCTACTACTTTTATCTTTTTGACTTTTATGTTGTACCAATTGTTGTTTGCAACTTCTGCTACTTTTTATTTGCAAAACATTAAGATCTACTATTTTTATTATGCTGACTTCTATTTTCTCCAACTTTTTGTTTTCAAAAATGGGGATCTACTATTAGTATTTGAAAGACTTCTATGTACTACCAATTTTTGTTTCCATAATATCATGATCTACTATTTTTATCTTACAGATTTTGTTTTTTATTACTTTTTGTTGGCAGAATATTAAGATGTATTCTATCTTTCATTCTAACAAAAAGGATTTGCTTTTTTTTTCCGAATTGTCTGGATCTAATTCCTTCTTCTATGACTTCTGTTTTTATACTTCTTTTTGTTTGCATAACAGCATGATTAATTCACATTTTTTTCTTACTGATTTCAAATACTCTTCGTTTCCACAATATGTTATCTACTTTTTCTTTGAAAATATCAAGATTTACTATATCATCTTTCTGACATCCATTTCGTACTACTTTTTGAATGCAAACACTATTTTTATCATACTGACTTCTATTTTCTACTACTTTTGTGTTTGCAGAAAATGACGATCTATTATTTTTATCTACTGACTATCAAATTTCCATTTGCAAAATGTCAAGAGCTAATTTTTTTATCTTACTAACTTCTCTATCCTAGACTACATTTTGCTTGCCAAATATCAAGATCTACTATTTTTATTTTACTGACTTCTGTTTTCTAGTAATTTTCTTTCCGAAATATCATCTCCCACTATTTTTATCTTCCCGCCATTAATATTGTACATCATATTGTTCGAAAAATTCCATGATCTACTATTTTTATTTTACTGACTTCTGCTTTCTAGTATATTTTGTTTGGAAAATATCAAAATTTATTCTGCCTTTTCTACTAATCAAAAAGTATTCCTTCTTTTGGTTTCCGAATTGTGTGCATATAGTTTCTTTGTGAATGACTACTGTTTTGCTACTTGCTTTTGATTACGTAACAGCATGATTAAGCCTCATGTTTTCCTTAATGATTTCAACAACTTTTTGTTTGAAAAATATCAAGATGTACTACATCATCCTTCTGACTTCCTTTTTGAACGCAAAATGTCAATGTTCTACTGTTTTTATCTTACCCATTGCTATCTTCTACAACCGTTTGTTTGAAAAATGTCAAGGTCAACTATTTTTATCTTAGTGACTTCTATTTACTGCTACTCATTGTTTGGAACATATGTCTATTCTATTTGTCTTTCTACTGGAAAAGTTTGCTTCCCATATGTCCGATCTAGTTTTTCTTTCTCTCTTAATGATTACTGCTTTCTGTCTTCTTTTTGTTTGCGTAATAGCACCATTGAATCTCATTTATATCTTACGGAGTGTGCATACTAATCTCACGTCTGACCACCTCCCAACTTGGAGCCCAGGTGATTTTTCTGTTGGGGTATCTTCACTTCGGTGCTTGCCAAACAATGCTTTAGAGGGCCACCTCTGCTGACAGGACATTATTGGAAGGCGGTGCTCACTCGCCTTGTCACACATCATCACTGGGTTATGAAGTCATTTGTAGGCCTGCCCGCGTCAGTAAACAGACCACCACCCTCCGATGTGTCCCCTTGTCCGCGACTGCTTATTCGTCAGGCTAAGCCTGCTTATCTCGCAGCTAACCACCATATCTGGTGGCCATTCCACTATCCGCAAGCTGTGGACGCGCCTGGTAGCATGGGGATGCATCTGGGAAGAGGTCCCAGGGCCAGGTCTGAATACCTAGTATTTTATTTCTTATTTTTCATTGAGCAATATCGGATCTCTCTGTTTGAGCTTATATTATGTACGTAATTATTTACCTAATATTTAAATATATATATCATATACAACAATTTCAGACTATGGGTGTAAGAAAGCTAAAGCAAGGTGAAACATAGTATAAAACAGCATAAATATTGTGCCAGTTAGTAGTGTATTATTTTAAACTTGATACCTGATTTTTGTACGTTGTTCTTTTTAAAATCTTCAACTATTTATTGCCCGTTGATTTGTAGGGCTGAGATACTAATTTATTCAGTTTGCATAAGAATGGAATGTAAAATATAAAATTAACGAGTCTTTATAGGATTCTTAAAACTTATATCTAATAATAATATAAAAAAAAATAACAACACCGCTTTCGTTAAGAGATAGTTTATTTATATTCATTTGTAAATACCTATTATTTGTGTTTTGGAAACATATTTATCTTGCCTTTGATTGATTTCGAGCCAAGTAACCTGGACCTCGGGAGCTTTTCTCAACTACCTAAATGTTTTGAATAAACAATTCTGGTTCTATTAACAAGTATAACACTTTTATAAGCATCCAGTTCCGAGTTTATTTATATTCATTTTTATATACATATTTGTGTTTTGGAAAGATATTTATCTCCCTTTAATTGACTTCGAGCCAAGTAATCTGGACCTCGGACCTAAATATTTTAAAAAAACAAATCTGGTTATATTTACAAGTATAACACTTTTTTTTAAATAATCCAGTTCCTGCTATAATGCTTACCTAATTTCTTCTCTGGCTGAAAATCTTCGAAAATATGCATAATTCTTGCACCTTCAAATGTATGATAGTTTACTTATTACCATTTTTAAATTCATATTTGTGTTTTGGAAAAAAAATAATCTACACATTGATTGATTTTGAGCAAAGCAACTTGCACCTTGGGTTTTTCTCAACAACCTAAATGATTCGAAAAACATTTGTGGTTATATTTACAAGTATAACACTTTTCTTTAACCATCCAGAATGCTTACCTAATTTCTTCTCTAATTTTTCTAAAATATCCATAGTTTGTAACTATTCATTTTTAAATTCATATTTCTGTTTTTGAAACAGATTTATCTACACATTGATTGCTTTCGAGCAAAGTACCATGGACCTTGGGCTTTTCTCAACAACCTTAATGTTTTGAAAAAACACTCCTGGTCATATTTACTAGTATAACACTTTTTTTAATGTATCTAGTTCCTGGAATAATGCTTACCAAATTTTTGTCTGGATAAAAATCACCTCTAACTTTTCGAAAATATCCATAACTCTTGCACCTTCTAATATATTTTCTTTGTTGTAAGGTGATCAACATACTTCTCCTATCAAACCTAACATATGCCTCAGGGTAAATTAAATTGAACTTCTGACCTTTGTTGTTTGACTGAAATACTTTTACATTCTAAATAATGAATGTAGTTGCAATAAATAAAATATAATTTTGTATGATATCTTTCTGTCTCAGATTCACGCAAAAAAATCATTTATAAGAGTATTACATGATAAGTTCTCAGGTTTCTTTACTTTGTTTGGGAAACAATATTATCTACATATTGATTGATTTCGCGCAAAGTAACCTGGACCTTGGGCTTTTCTCAAAAAGTAAATGTTTTAAAAAAACATTTCTGGTTATATTTGCAAGTATAGCCCTTTTTTTAATGCATCCAGTTCCTGGTATAATGCGTACCTAATTTCTACCTGAAGTTTTACTTCTGCATTCTTCTTAGTTTCATTTTTACTTGTAATAAGGTACATAGATTGCAGTAGAAAGTCACCATACATATATTTGTCATGCCTCTTCAGGGTCAGTTTACATCCCATTTGTACTTGCTTCATTTCTTTCTTTTCTTCTGGTCCATTAATCTAATTCCTTTTTGACCTTGTGTGACATTCATTGCCTTATAGATTTTAAATTACACCGACAGAATTCTGCTTTTCTAAAATTTTTTGAGTCACGGTATATACCTTTTACACAGACATTAACGAAAAGTAGCTGTATGAATAAGCCAACAATTCCTATCTTCTTACATCTGACTCAATTAGTCACCCTTAGTCTAAAAATAATTGCTATATTCATATAAATTGCATAAGTAATTTTGAGAGGTAAGCTATAATAAGTACAATTCATATTTGGCTTTGGCTAGATTCATTTTGGTTTCTATGTAATGACACCTGATTAATTTTCAGTTCTATTTCTTTATTTTCTTAATTTAGATTTTAAGTTTTTAATTAAATACTCAATATATCTGATAACTAA
>JAAEAF010003521.1:0-31682 GCA_011037195.1 Triatoma infestans
ACTTCAAAGTCCAAAAAAGTGGTTTTTCGCAAATGGTCTGTGTGTGCATGTACGTATAGCTCAAAAACGAAATATCGCAGAAAGTACAAACTTGATATTCCGTTTAGGTATCACCATGGGATCCCCACAGTAGGATAGCAGCCAAAATTACACGACCGGAAATACCCACTTTACTGAATGGTTTTTTTTTTTCACTTGTTTGCAATTTTCTCGAAAATGGCTCCAACAATTTTTCTTTAAACATGTTATATCAACTACACCTACAACGATCTACAATTGTTATTTAAAACATTTCTCCAGGAACAGTGCACTTTTAGGGGAGGGGGTGGTAGGTTGTCCTCTAAAGGGGCTATTTCAGTTTATTACAGAATTCTATCATATAAATAATATTAATTAGAATTAAATGTGTTGTTGAAATTCCGAGTATGAAAAAATCGGATGACCGGAAGTGCGTTCTTACTAAAATGTATTTTTCAGTTTTCTGATATTTTTTTACTATCTTGAATTTTCACAATAATGGCTCCGACGATTTTCTTCAAACTTAGTATATCAACTACACATGCAGAGTTAGCACTCCAACATAGTTGATTATACAATTCTACCATCCAAACAAAATAAATTACAAATAAATAGATGGCCAAAATTCCAAGTTTCAAGAAAATTAGTAAAACCGAAAGTGCGCTTTTACTGAACAGTTTTTTCAGTTTTCGATGAATTTCATTAAATTTTGGTACACTAACTATCAAATTTGTCAATTATAATTTTGTGAACTGGAGTAAGAAAAAGTTGTGTGAGTGTTTCACACCAGATTTTTTTTATATTTCGGATGCAACACACACACACACACACACACACACACACACACACACACACATTAAGTTATATGTGAAATCTGTAACTAGGTAATACCCGTATAAACAAACCAAAACTATACAAACTGCAGTGAGAAAGTTGTATGAGTGTTGCAGACCAGATGTTTTAAAAATATTTAACTTTCCTTCTGTCTCACTTGTCTTCTCCTGCAGAAGACCTTTCGTATTACAATAATGGCCTTCATCATTGTATTTCTAATGAAAACTCTATTTCGAAAATTTTTAACGATAACAACACTTCTATTTCTACAATAAAGGAATGTAAAAAAAAAAAAAAAGAAAGTAAATATTTTGGATAATCATAGATGACGCACAATGATGACATCGGTTTTTATTTTTAAATAAATATTTGTATTTATCTAAACAATTATTCGATATTATTTAAACGTCAATTTGTATGTTAATAATTAAATAAGATTAAGAAAAACTAATAATAACACTGAAAGGAAGCGGGTGGAGTAGGATGCAATAAGGATGACGTAAGCAGCCCTAGCCGTACACAACAAGCATACAATAGCGGCCTTCAAATGACCTCTAGTTCGGTACTTGTAATAACATGACGTATGTAATATTCATTTCTAGTGGTCATCAATTCCTTGGCCTATATAATGCGCTCATAATTTAAAGAAAAAAAAAATTATATAAATATTAATTAACTACTACAAATCTGCATAATAAACAAATAAAAAGTGACCGTAATCAGGTCTTACTTTTCACTGTACTACTTTAAAGAGGCTAGGTATCTAATAATATCATCACTTATTCATGCCTCAACTAACACGTCACAGTCATAGACAGTTGGAAATATCTGAATAGTTTAGCAATCCACCAACCCAACAACAGCTGGATAAAAAACCAGCCCCAAGATCGTCGCAAAAGACTTCAAAAAAGACAGAGATCTTCACGTTAGTGCCCTTCGAAGAAGATCTTTATTGTGAGAACTAAAGAATTGGTGTATTTTCTCACTTTTAGGATCTTCTTACCCCAAAGCATTAAAAAAAATTATGGGCCAAATGATGCGTTGCAATGGGCAGATTGCGGTACGAGATCTTTGGCACGTTGAGACCGTAAGGACCGTAGTGCAAGGAAGGACTAGTGGAGAAGGCCCTTGACCTCATGAAGAGGGGACACAAGGGGGTTGGCACAAAAAGCTGGCTGCTGTGTCTGGGTTAGAGCCCCCCCTCATGGTGCAATGGGCCAAACAATATGAAATTGACAAATCTTGCGTGCCAACTCCCTCCTTGCCGTTCCCAAGTCCGATAATATATCCTGGACTCATGACATTATGCTAGCTTATGCGGACGACGTGGATCTGATTGGTCGATCAAGAGATGCGATCAGGGATGCCTGCCAATCTGGACTTGGAGAGTGTTGCCAAGGAAATAGGACTTGAAGTGAACCAAGCCAAAACAAAGTACATGTACGTTTCATCTGGAGTACAGCGAGATAGTGATGTGGAGCTTGGGAATCATACCTTTGAATGGGTGGACAATTTTATTTATCTAGGAACTCAAGTGAATCACGATAATAATATACGTCATGAGATCAATAGAAGAATATTGCTGCTAGTAGGGCATACTCCGGTCTACAGGATTATATGAAAAGTCGGTTACTCTCCAGGTCCACAAAAATAAGAATCTATAAGACTCTCATCCGATCCGTTCTAACATATGCCTCGTATCACTACTAGAAACGACGAGCTTGCCCTCCTTAGATTTGAAAGGAAAATTTTTCGCAGGATCTATGGAGCCATCCTAGATGGGGAGTCATGGAGACGGAGAAGTAATGAGGAACTAAGGAATTTGTACAAGGATGTCGATGTGGTGGAATACATAAGCTGGGGCGCCTACGCTGGGCGGGGCATGTAGGAAGAATGAATCCCGAGGAAGTGCCTCTCAAGTTATTGAGAGAAAACATACACGTTGTACGCAGAGTCGGGAGATCCAGATTGAGATGGAGTGATGCACAGTGGCAAGATATGTAAGCAGCTTCCTTGGTATCCGTAACTAGATGGTGGCGGCATCGAACTGTGACAACTGGTGTTCATCCATAGAGGAGGCCAAGACGGGCGCAAGCCAAGTAAAGAAGAAGACTTATGACATTACTGGTTTTGCGGAAGTACAGTAAGTAATCATAAACATATTTCGACCCTTCAGAATGATGCAATTTTCTTGCCATGCATATTATTTGATGAATGCACTGTACCCCAAAACCAACTAAAAACTCAATTTAAGTTAAGCAATCTAATTTTAATATTTCCAATAACATAAAAAAAAACTCTGGTTTGAACACTCACACTTACGTAATTTTATAATTGATAAATTTTCGCTAAATACATTGTTATCTTTTTACTCAAGGGGCTTCAAAACATGTATTTCCGGTTAAAACTCAATTTAACACGCCATCTTCCACTTACTAAAGAGACGACAAAAAGATTTCGCTTAAAATCCACCAACCGGAAGTGCGATTTTACTGTTGCTTTTCTAATGATTTTCTCGAAGATGTTATAATTTTTTGTGAAATGTTCACCCTGGCAAATTGTTTTTGGAGGGGGCAGTTCTTAATGGGATCAAACACGCTAGGCTTCCATTTCCTTTTGTAATGACTGATTGAATTGATTAATGAATGATTAATTAAATTTGGAATATAAAATATCATCTTCTAAAGTAGTTTATTATTGCACTCTTATTAGTTATTAAATATTCTGGTACTTTTGAAAAAATTTGTTATTATGTGTGTTTCAATTTTCTGATTCTCTCACCCTCTCAAGTCTCAATACTATAATAAATTTTTGAAAAACAGAACATAATTGTTATTTAAAAAAGAAGATTAAAAAAAATGGCCTTGTCCGCCATGACGCAAATTTACCTTTACACAAATGTTTAAGTTTACTTTAGTGTGCATGCAATAGAACTGTAACTTGGAATTTCACGTAGCCTTTTTGCGTCACTGTGTTTTGTCCACTGCAATACAAATATATGTAAATAATTTTTTTTTTAAGTGTTTTAAGAATGTGGATTCTTTTCCCTCGCCCAAATTCGTGTATACCACTATTATTTTTATCTTTTTCCCTCTACAGGTCTCTCTCTATTCTTGGCGTCGTATTGAAAAGCCATATCCCGAGATATTCTCCATAGCCATCTTCAGCCATGACAACTTCGGCCTACTTCCATATCTTCTTCTTTGTGGGTCCTATTCCATGATCCGTCTAGAGAACGATCCTCGGTTCGATCATCCTTGAAACATGTCCGAGCTACTCTAACCTCTTTTCACTAATTCTTTGGAAAATGTCCTTCTTCAGTTACATAATCTTTTTTATCACCGAATTGTTCACTCTCTCTAAACGGGACCAAAAATCCATCTCGGTTGTCAACAATTTTCCTCACTCTTGACTTCCCTATTTCTCGCTACATACAGCAAAGCGTTATGCTTTCCACTATGGAGTTATAAGTAAATAATTAAACTGGTGTGAAACACTCACACAACTTTCTCTTAATCCTGTTTCCAAAATTATAACTGACAAATGTTTATAGTTTGTATACCAAATATAATGAAATTCGTCGAAAACTGAAAAAACTGTTCAGTAAAAGTGCACTTCCGACTTACTAATTTTCTTAAACCTTGGAATTTTGGCCATCTATTTATTTCAAATTAATTTTGTTTGAATGATAGAATTGTATAATCAACTATGATACTATAAATAACTATGAGGTGGAGGAAGCTGTAACCCCATCCCTCCCCTAAAAGTGCCCTTAAATGAATTTTCCCAGAGAAATGTTTTAAACAAAATATGTAGATCTTTGCATGTTTAGTTTATATATGAAGTTTCAAGAAAATCGTCATTTTTGAGAAAGAGTTATTTTTGAGAAAATCGTGAAAAAGTAAAAATCATTTAGTAAAGTGTTAAAAAAAACGCACTTCTGGTTATCCGATTTTTTTCAAACTCGAAATTCCAACAACATATTTAATTGTAATTAACATTATTTGTCTAAATAAACTGAAATAGCAGTTAAGATGAAAACCTAACCCCACCCCGCCCCCCATAACTGCATTTTCCCGGAGAAATGTTTCAAATAAAAGTTGTAGCTCTTTGTATGTGTAGTTGATGTAACAAGTTTAAAGAAAATCGTCGGAGCCATTTTTGAGAAACCACCGTCAGATCCCAAGATACCTAAACGTTTCAACTTTCTACGGTTTTTCGTTTTTGAGCTATGCTGTTCACATACATACACATACACATAACACACAACACACACACACACACACACCACACACACACACACACCATTGCTAAAAACCACTTTTTTTGGTCTCAGGGGACCTCAAAACGGATATTTCTTGTGAAAACACGATATCGAAAGTTTGACACGATTACAATACTTCGTCTTACTAGGAGTAAGAGAAAGTAAAAAAAAACAAAACGTATATTATGACGTATGTAATTCTAACGCGTATGAAATTATAATTTTAAATTTTTTTTTTTAATTTCACAACAATTTCCTAGTTTTAAATTATTAACCATTAACTGTAATAATCATAGGATAAAATCAGTGCCTAAAGTCATTAGTAAAATCCTTTATTGGCTAATGATGGCAATCATTAACATTTAATAAACATGTCCAAAATAATCATTAGACAGTATTAAGCTATTAGTGATGTGCATAAAGTTAAATTGTTTATTATTAACCAGAACTCTACCATAAAAGTTAAGATATTTTACATTCCAATTAACAAGGAATACAAATTAATAGAGTGTTCTGAAATGAAACAATTATAGTTAAGCTAATAATGTTCGAACATGGAATGTGTCTGTCTACATGGCTAAATATACTCGTAATTATTACTGTTATTCGAAATAGAAAGATAAGATATAAACTTTACAAAATATACGTTTAGCAAGGATAATAATACAACCTTTATAGAAATTAACAATTTTTATTCCATTAATTAAATACGATTCTTCTGAAACAGTAAAAAATTGGAGAAATAGCCGAGGCGAAAGAGCGGACGCCAGAAGGAAATGCACTTAAAACAGCACAAGATAATAGAAAAAATTCTAGGGTTGTTGAAGGTATCGTTCCCCTACCTTATTGAATTTTCCCAGAGAAATGTTTCAATTAAAAATTGTAGTTCTTAATATGTGTAATTATTATAACAAGTTTTTAAAAAAAATTGTGGATGCCATTTTTGAGAAAATTAAAAAAAAAAAAAAAAAGATTCAGTGAAATGGTACTTCCGGCTGAGGAATTTTGACAGATAACTTACTGTCGGATCTCCATGGTGATACCTAAACGGAATATCAAGTTTGAACTTTTCGATTTTTGGTTTTTGAGCATGTTGTTCACACAACTGAAAGAGACCATTTTATAAAAAACACTTTTTTGGACTCAGAGGACCTCAAAATGTGTATTTCCGGTGAAAACTCTATATCGTAAATTTAACACGATTATAATACTTCCTCTTACTTAGGAGAAAAAAAAGTAAAAATGAAACAAAAAAAAAGGCAAATTAAGATCTTTTTGCTTGATTATTATTATTATTTTTTTTTTTAATCGGAGAGAGGTTATAACCTAACCTAAGGCGCAACAACCCTACAGGGGGCTTGCCAGACGGCGATTTGTACGGGGAGCGTGTGGTACGTTCCCGTGCTATTGAATTCTGACCTTGAGGTCCGCTACCAACTTTAGCTTCCCAATTTTTATTCACGATGCTGTTTCAACACCAAGTTTACCCTACGGGAATCGAACCCTGAATTCTTGCACCAAAGGCGAGTGCGCTAGCCACTATAGACTGTCGCGTAAGAACCCAACCGTTATAAAGGGGTATAAATAAATTTTCAAATGCAACAATAACTGAAGAATTGCTGTCTAAAGCGATAGTATGTGAGTAAAAATTACATCACATAAATCCACAAAGAAGCATATGCTATTCATGAAACCGAAATTCTTAAATGAGACAAGAGGTATAATGTGAACATTATACCTTATACGAGGGCTGCTCTTTATATTTGTGGCCTAAGGATGAAAACACAAGCATTTAAAGACAAAATCGATTTTATTGTTTTTCAAAATATTCCCCATGAAGATGAATACACTTTTGCATGCGTTGGAACCAATTTTCAAAGCACTTTTTCCACTCCGATTTAGGTACTTCTAAAACATGGGTTTTGAATGCAGCAACTGCTTCTTCAGGAGTAGGAAACCATGGTCCACGTAGTTTTTTTCTTGATGTTCGGGAACAAAAAGAAATCATTAGGTGCCAAATCAGGGCTGTACGGTGGATGACCCATCAATTCAATGTTTTGCCCTGTCAAAAACTCTATTGTTTCAGCCGATCGGTGGCAGCTCGCATTGTCGTGATGCAGAATGATGCGTCTTTCCTTTGACTTTTCCCGAAGTTTCTCAAAGACTTCTGGCAAACAAATAGTGGTGTACCATTCCGAATTGACCGTCTTACGTTCCTCTAATGGCACAGTCGCCACATGACCGGTAATGCCGGAGAAACAGGCAACCATTTGCTTTGATGTGCTTCTTCCACGAACAACTTTGGTTGGGTTGGGCTCGTCTTGAAAGACCCATACGGTGGATTGCTGTTTTGTTTCAGGATCATATGAGTATATCCATGATTCGTCACCTGTGCAGATATTATAAGTGCTTTTGATGCACCTTGAGCGAATTTCTTCAACATTTTCTTGCACCAATCAACACGAGCATCCTTTTGTGCGTTTGTCAGGTTATGCGGTATCCAACGCGAACAAACCTTTTTCACATGCAAATGTTCATGGAAAATGTTATTGATGCTTGTCATACTAATGCCTAAAGATGCTTCAATCTCGCGATATGTTACATGACGATCATGCTTTATTAGCTCATGCACAGCATCGACGTTTTCTGGCACAACAACCGTTTTCTGGCACTTCACGGGATTCGTCCTGGAGTGATCGTCGGCCACGATTGAATTCGTTATACCAGTTTTTAATGGTGCTGTAAGAAGGTGCTTCATTACCATATAAGGAATTAAGTTCATCTGTGCACTGTTGTCGTGTCCAGGCCACGTCGAAAGTTATGAAAAATTATTGCACGAAAATGTTCACGAGTTAATTCCATTTTCTCCTAAGATCACTTTTTCAACCTGCTATCACTAACACTAACAACAATGAAATGACAAAATGTTTTGGTTGAGGTTATGTTTAACAATGTGAAGGTTGCACTGGAAACATCAGCTGGTGCCTAGCAACAATCAGTGTTACCAAGGCCAGAAATATAAATAGCAGCCCTCGTATGTGGTGATCTATCCATATTTTAATGTGAACATAAAATAATGGATATTTTATAACACACACACACACAAACAAAATACATTCTTCTGTAAGAATTAATCCAACTCTGATAGTATATTTACCTATTGATGGAAGTAAGTTTGAAGAATATGTTGCGGAAGTACTTTCGTGTTATATTGTGGATAAATCAGCTTTAATATCCGCTCTGAAATTTATAAGTATTACAATATTTTCAAATATTTTTTTTTTTGGTGTTGAATTTGCTGTTAAATTAGCGCAAACTGCATTATCTGCTGATTCAAATTTAGATACATAAAATCATTCATCCTGAACTTTCTGAAATCTTTCATCTTTCTCTTTTAATCAAGGATTTTTGGTAATTCAGCCATGTAAACGTTCACTACATTGCTTATTGTGTCTATTGTTCAATTGTAAATAAATTATTGAAGGATAAAAAAAAAAAAGGTATAAAACAGACGATTGGCTTAAAAAAGTTTCTGTTAGTCAATGGAATCTTAGCACTGACTTTTTCAATTGCTTTGAGGAAAGTGGAAAAAAGAGTGGCTCCCTAAAGAACTAAACATTTCTTCTTGGAATAGTTTTCAATTGGAAATAAGCACTTCAATTTATTTCTGAAGTCCGCTCGCCAGACTGTACCTTCTATGCCGAAGGAAAGTTATTTAAGGAGATTAATTGCTTTCAGTAAAAGGTTATTGTCTCTTAGGAATTAGATTTACACAATTATGTTTCTTGCAGCAGATCCAATTTGTGTTGAATGAGACCATTTTTCTTGTTAGGCGCGGAATTGGTTTAGGAAGCATCAGCCTTGTTGCTATTAATGAGCTAGAGCTGATCTGAGAGTAAACAAAGGACAGAGTATAATGGACCCATTATAGGCATTATGGGCACCATGGAAGAGGACTTCCGGGGAGGTGGATTAGATTAGACTTAAGATTAGAACAGGGGTGTCAAATTGACGGCTTTCCACAGCTCCAATTAGAAACAATAGACTGACATAAAATCTTAAGAGTTATTAATCTCCAGTTAAAATATGTTTATGGAATTTTATAACACACACAAACAAAATGTATTCTTCTTCAAGGATTAATCAAACTCTAATAGTATATTTACTGATAGAAGTAAGATTGGAGAATGTCGCGGATGTGACTTCGTGTTATATTGTGGATAAATAATTATGAAGAAGTTCTTATTTTAGACTCGGTCCATATTTTTAACAACCAAGCAGAACAACTGGCCATATGTACTGGTTTCAAGAAGAGGATCATAAGGGCTAATGCAATTATTTTCACAGACAGCCAAGTGTCGTTTGATATTCATGAGTAATTAAAGATGTGAGATTTAGCTAAGCTAAATTACATGTAGGTACCCTGTAATTGAAATATCCCTGAAGGTAAGTTACTCAAAAATAAATAAGAGATAGTTAGCTTTATAAGGTTTGGCAGAGAACATGAGAGTCAACACACAAAAGAAGCATTACCATAATCTAAAGATTACAACTAAATAATCTTACATCCATTTTCAAAATATCTCAACTACTGATGGCCATGGTAAAATAAGATCTTATCTTGTCAGATTTGGATAAAATGCGATCAGCTGAATGTGTATGTAACACCAATGAAGTATAGAGTATGTATCATGTAACTATTCCACTGATCTCAGCTCGAAGAAGCCAGAGAGCGTCACTTATACAGCAAGCTATCAATGAATGAATTATCCTTGACTACCTGAGAAGCATTATCCCAAATACTACTTAATCAAGATTGTATCCATCAGTTTTTAAAATTTATATATACATACATACTAGGTGTGTAATAAGTAATGAGACTGATTTTCTAGTGTTCGATCTGGCAACACTGGAGACGCGGCGCATGCGTGGTAGGGCAAGTAAACATCTGATACAAGTCCAGTGCAAATTTGAAAATGCTAGAGTTGTTGCACTGTCCGTAGTGACTTTTTTTGTGAGCAAGGTTTTTTCAGTGCGTTTTAAAAATGAGTGACATCAATTACGAGCAACGTTCTGCTATCAGGTTTTGCTTCAGACTTGAGCACAGTGCAACGGACACGTTTGAAAAACTGTGCCAGGCCTATGGAGACAATGTTTTGTCGAGAGCACAGGTTTTTAGGTGGTTTAAGTCGTTTGCAGAAGGAAGGGAATCAATTGAAGACGAGCCTCGCAGCGGAAGGCCTTCATCTTCAAGAACCGACGAAAATGTTGGCAGAATCCGCGATCTCGTGCGTTCAGATCGTCGTTTGACAGTCCGAATGATCGGCGAAGAGTTGAATTTGACTCACAACACAACCGTTCATCAAATTTTGACTAATGAATTGGGGAATGAGAAAAATTTGTGCAAAAATGTGTCACACCGCGATTTCTATTAATGAGTATTTGGCCAGTAATAACATTCCTGTGGCTCCTCAGCCTCCTTATTCACCCGACTTGAGTCCATGTGACTTTTTTTTGTTCCCCAAATTGAAAATCACCTCAAGGGACGTCATTTTGGAACATTGGAGAATATTCAAACAGCCGTAACCGACCAACTGAAGTCTATTCCAGTATCCGAGTTCCAGCACTGCTATGACGAATGGAAGAATCGTCTTCAGGGTAGTGTGGCTTCCCAAGGTAGTTACTTTGAAGGGGACAATGTTGAATTGTAGTTTTATTTGAATAAAAAAAAGATAAAAAATCAGTCTCATTACTTAATTTACACACCTCGTACATACATACATAATGTAATGAGATTTAATGTCCTACTATGTTGAATTGCTTTCTAAATTTTATGATAATCGATAAATTTATTTATACATTTAAATTAAATTTGACTCGATCGAATTATGTAAATTATTCTAATAAAAACCTTAAAAAAAATATTTACTTGTTATTAAGTGTTCATACTACGGAGATTTAATTGAGAATGCTATTACAAAATCATATATTTCTTACATATTAGTGTTATAGATATTGGAATATGTAGGTAGGGGGGTTAAGGCGTGTTGGTTGGCGGCTTATCGCAGCGGCTGAAGTTGCAATTAGACAATATGACTGATAATAGCTAGTCTGTGTAACTATCGCAAAACTTAAAAAAAAAGTACAAAATAATGCAAAAAAAAAAATCTGGTGTGAAACACTCACACAACTTTCTCTTACTCCTGTTCTCAAAATTATAATTGACAAATGTTATAGTTTATACCAAATATAACCAAATTCGTCGAAAACTGAAAAGCTGTTCAATATAAGCGCACTTCCGGCTTACAATTTTCTTAAAACTTGGAATTTTGGCCATCTATTTATTTCTAATGAATTTTGTTTGGATGATAGGATGTATAATCAACGATGATACACTTTAGGGGAAGAGGCAACCCACCCCCCCATAAATAATTGCTTTACAATGAATTTTTCCGAAAAATGTGTTAAATAAAAGATGTAGCGTCTTTGCATTTTATTTTGTATACGAAGTTTCAAGAAAATCGTTCGGAGCCCTTTTTGAGAAAAATCGCGAAACACTGACAAATTTCATTTATAGTGTCAATAATCAAAAACGCACTTCCGGTCATCAGATTTTTTTAAACTCGGAATTTCAACAAAATATTTAATTCTAATTAACATTATTTAGATGATAGAATTGTCTAATAAACGGAAATAGCAGTTAAGATGAAAACCTAACCACACCCCGTTCCCAGAAGTGCCCTTAAATGAATTTTCCTGGAGAAATGTTTCAAATAAAGTTGTAGCTCTTTGTATGTGTAGTTGATATAGCAAGTTTAAAGAAAATCTTCGGAGCCATTTTTGAGAAAATTGCAAAAACGTAAAAAAAACAACTAGTAAAGTGGTACTTCCGGTTGAGGAATATTGACACATAACGCACCGTCAGATCCCATGGGGATACCTAAACGTAATATCAAGTTTGAACTTTCTACGATTTTTCGTTTTTGAGCTATGCTGTTCACATACATACATACACACACACACACACACACACACACACACACACACTACCACAACACACACACACACACACACGCACCCCGACAATTTGCTTATAAAAAACCACTTTTTTGGACTCAGGGGACCTCAAAACGGATATTTCCGGTGAAAACTCAATATCGAAAATTTGACACGATTACAATACTTCCTCTTACTAGGAGTAAGAGAAAGTAAAAAGCTGAATGCTGCTCAATATACGTATTCTTATAAATTCAGGACTATTTATAACGTTTTGGCTACAAAAGAAAATAAAAAATTTGCTAAGATACGGCTGAAATAAACGTTCATTAAGATCAAAAGAAACAAGATTCTTTGAAGACGACAATACCGGAAGGAAACTGAGAGAACAGGCTAAATAGCAAATAATTAGTTATTATAAAAATAAATGTCAATCATGTGAAATAAGGGATAGTCATGTCAAAGTTGCAGACACATGGAGTATTTAGCAGATCAACTGATAGCCTTAGTGTAATATCAATTACAAGTAGACCGACCGACAGACGGGTCTCTCTGACAGAAACGGCATACTGTTTATATTGGACCTTGGCCAGCTAGTTTAAAGACAAACTTCCTATCTATGTATATGCCTTGTTACCACCCCGCCCACACGGTAGGTAACATTTACCGGACCAGTATAGACTAAACCATATTTTCTAAATATATTTTGGGAAGTTCCAATAATTTTACTGGATAAGAATTATTTAAACTATTTTCACTACACTGAATCAGATTTTTAATTTAAAGAAACTTCTGGGTCTTTGGCAAATTTTCAATAGAATTAAGTGTTTTTGAATTTCCAAGTTTATAAAACAAATAATGACAAAAATAAACAAATTATGAACCAATATAAAAAAAATTATGAAATAAATATAAAATACGAGGATGAGCCAAATATAAACCGGACTTTTTTTTGTATATATTTATTTATTTATAAGAAATAACAAAATTAATCTTTTTCAACATAGTCTCCTTTACCACTCTACACATTTTTCCCAGCGTTTTGGAAGCTTGGAGATCCCTTCTTCAAAGAAGTTTTGAGGTAGACTCATCAGCCAATTGCGCACGAAATCTTCGACAATTTGATCGTTTTCAAACCGTTTTCCCCTCCCAGTGCTTCTTTCAAGGACCCAAACAAGAAGTAGTCACATGGAGATAAATCTCGACTGTAGGGAGGGTGTTCAAGAGTTTTCCAATGTAGTTCGACCAATTTGTCCTTCGTCAAAGTCGCCGTGTGAGGCCTGGCGTTGTTATGAAGGAGGATGACATCTCTGATTGGAATACCCCGTCTTTTGGTTCTGTAGGCGGCTTTCGCTGACACCAACAGCTGGCAGAAGTAGGCGGAAACACTGTGCGTTGATCGTGTAGGAAGTCAACGAGTAAAACTCCCCTCGAGTCCCAAAAAAACAGAAGCGAGCACTTTTCCGTCAGAAAGTCGGGTTTTTGCCTTCTCAGGGAATGCTTCATCTTTTTTCACCACTCCTTACTCGCCATTTTTTATTCCGGCGTGTAGTGGTGCACCCACGTTTCATCACATGTCACAATGCGGTACAAAAACAACTCCCCTTCCTGCCGGAATTGATTCAAAAATCTCTCATTGATTTGCAATCTGACTTCTTTTTCGATTTGTGGTCAGTAACCTCCGGAACCTAACGAGCACAGACTTTTCTGAAGCCAAGTTGCTCTATGATTATGGTATAAGCACTTCCATGGGTGATTCCTATCTCTGAAGCGATTTCATCGATTTTTACTCGGCGGTCACCTTCAATAAGGTTACGTACAGCACGGATGTTGTCATCTGTGACACTTGATCTTGGCGTCCGTGATTTTCTACACTTTCACGTACACCTTTAAACTTCTTAGACCAATCAAGCACTTGGGTCCGAGAAAGTGTACCTTCATCAAACTTTGCTTCAAATCGAGTCAAAATTTCCTTTGTTAGTTTAACACCTTCGTTAGTTAAAAACTTAACAATAATCACGTTGTGGAACGCGCGATGTAACCACTTGCTCAGTCATGGTTGTACTGGCGACAGAACAGAGATAAACAATTGCCGATTAAACAGAGATAAACAGCTGACGACAGAACAGAAATAAACAAAACCGATCTTCCTTGATCTTCTTGATAAGGCACTAAAAAGAAGTCCGGTTTATATTTGACTTACCCTCATATAAAAAATAATCATATCGATTGTTTTTTAGTGTCACGTAATTTTGAGTAATTCTTATTCTACGTAATTCCAGGCACCTCTCAAGGGTCAATGCATTTAAGCCAAAAAGGCTGATTTTGAGGCAGAAGTAATGTCGATCCCTGGTTGTAGTCAGTGTAGTTTGTCCGGCAACTGAGGAATTGTCTTCGGAGAAAATGCATTCCTCTACTTTGACCTAATATTGTTTTGAGTTTTCCTAAGGAAGCAAGTGCTCTATAACCATGACGGTGATCCTTCTTAGTGTATTTTTCTCACAGCTGCGGAGATACAATTGTGGAAGCCCTAAAGCTATAGCTTTGTGTACCCCTGCCCTGCAACACTCGTCCAGTGCAAGTTATGCTGCAGTTTATACCAGATGCCGCAAAAAGGGTTCAGCAAGTGACTGTAGAAACCATTTCATTGCTAAAATTCGGCCTCTTCATACTTAAAATTCCTCTTCGGCTATTGCGCTTCACCAAGGACTTCAGTTTAGAATTCTATTAATATGTTTTTATTATGAATAAAATAATTCAAAAACAATAACTTACAAGAAGCTCAAACTTGATACAATCCCTAGATTAGTAAAAACGTTTCGATCAGTGCCAATTAGCTTCTTTTTCTTTTTTTACACTATTTCCGCAAAATGATTCCAACGAATTTCTTTAATGTTATTAAATTAACTACACATAAAGACACAATTGGTTACATGATAACAGATTAGCAAACGAAGGCATAGGTTTGAATCAGAGCAGTACCTTAGGATTTCCTAGCCCTAGAAGATTCTATTGCACAGATGGCAACAGTACGATAGGTTTGCAGGTTTCCATGTTGACGCACTCAACAAAAAAAACAAAACCTTATTTAACAATTGTAATGTTTAGAAAAGGAGAAGGGATTAAACATGACATAATATAAACATAATATGTTTAAAATCAAAGTGAATCGTTTTTATCTGTGCAGTAAACATTTCATGTTTAAAAATAGTTATAGTAAAATAGGAAATAAACAAAATCACTTACAATATTAGATCATTCATGTAGACAGATAAAACAACAGACTCACCTGTAACAGAAACATAAATACATTATTGAAAAACACGCATTATTTGTTTAAATTATTATAATAAGTAAGGTAACGCCCATTTTTACTTTCTCTCACTCCTTAGTAAGAGGAAGTATTGTAATGATGTCAAATTTTCTATATCAAGTTTTCACCGGAAATATCCATTTTGAGGTCCCCTGAGTAAAAAAAAAAGTGGTTTTTAGAAAATAGTCTGTGTGTGTGTGTGTGTGTGTGTGTGTGTGTATGTGTGTTTATATGAACAGCATAGATCAAAAACGAAAAACCGTGGAAAGTTGAAACTTGATATTCCGTTTAGGTATAACCATGGGCATCATCTGACGGTGGGTCATCTGATAAAATTCCTCAAAAGTACCACTTTACTTTTTTTTTTTTTTTTTTTTTTTTTTGCGTTTTTCAAAAATGGCTCCGACGATTTTCTTTAAACTTGCTATATGAACTAGACACACAAAGAGCTATAACTTTTATTTTTGAAATATTTATCTGGGAAAATTGATTTAAGGTCAGTTACCGGGTAAGAGTGGTGTTAGGTTTTCATTTAAAGTGCTATTTCAGTTTATCAAACAATTCTATCACCTAAAATAATGTTAACTAGAAATGTTAATTAGAACTGAATATGTTGTTGAAATTCCGAGTTTGAAAAAATCGGATGACCGGAAGTTCGTTTACTTTACCACTTTACTAAATGATTTATTCACTTTTTCGCAATTTTCTCAAAAATGGCTCCGACGATTTTTTTTTGAAACTTGGTATATAAACTAAACATGCAAAGATCTACAACTTTTATCTAAAACATTTATCTGGGAAAATTCTTTTAAGGGCACTTTTAGGGGAGGGGTGGGGTTAGATTTTCATCAAAGTGCTACCCTAGTTAATTATACAATTCTATCATCCAAATATAATTAGTTAGGAATAAATAGATGGCTGAAATTCCGTGTTTCAAGAAAATTAGTGAACCGGAAGTGCGCTTTTACTGAACAGTTTTTTCAGTTTTCGACGAATTTCATTAAATTTGGTACACAAACTATAAAATTTGTGAAGTGGTATTTCAGTGAAGAACCAATTGTTCAGCCAAATTTTTTGCTGTAAATTTATATAATTATTGTTTAATTGATTATAGTGTTTTTGAGTTTTAAAATAGTTGATTAATAAAGCTTAATCATAATTTTACTTACAGAATGTAGTTTGTGTCTTTATTTTTCAGCAAAAAATAAAGATAATAATAAGAAACATATTTCACGGTACCAACAATAAAAAATATTTGGCTGACTATATAAAATATTATAACAATTTTATCCAAAAACGAAAGCAGACAATGCTTAAGATAAAAAACGAAGCCCACAAAATAATGTATGAAAAAATTTTCACATAAATTACAGAATAAATAATGGTTAGTAATTTTTGGACAAAAAAAAAATATATACTATTTTATGTTTTGAAAAGTATATTTATATGTAAATGCTTAAACATATTTTTGTAATTGTAGAATTTCCTCTGAGGATGGCACGTTTAGTGCCGAAACGTAAGAAATGTATTAAAAAGATCTGTAACTAAAAAGTTGATAAAATAAAACAAAATTTGGCTGAACAATTGGTTCTTCACTGAAATACCATTTCATACAGAAAACTTCGGCCGTCGAAACAGAAATTAAAACTATAAAATTTGTCAATTATAATTTTGAGAACTGGAGTAAGAGAAAGTTGTGTGAGTGTTTCACACCAGATTTTTTTTTTTTGCTTTATTACAAAGTTCCCGGGATAATTGCCACCTGTAACCAATAAATAGTTCGAAAAAGTGGCAAGAGATGATTTACCACCCATTGGTGGCTCTCCAATTGAAACAATTACTGGACCTTCCCCGCCGAATAAATCATGCAGACAGTGCTGACTCAGACGACAAGTGGGATTATCCGGAAGATAATAAGATGGGGGGAGCTGGTCTATTAGAGGACTAGGATAAAAGGAAAGTCGAGAATGAAATATCTTTATCAGTAATAGAGAGATAGGGAAAGGATAATTATCGAAAATGTTCTGATATTCAAAAATATAAAAAACTATTTCATTTTATAACGAATCTGTTATATACGAGGGGGTACCCAAAAAAAACCGGAATTATTTTTTAAAAGCTATTTATTTTCAAATTTTTTACAGAACAACCTTATCCCCTTCAAAATACTCTCCATTACAACTAATAGATTTGTCCCACCGGTGCTTCCACTGTTCGAAACATTTTTTGTAGTCATCTTTAAAAATGGCTGACAGCTCCTTCTTCGTTTTTTCTTGACCTCTTCAATGTTGTCAAATCGGTGACCTTTCATGCCCTTTTTCATGCGTGGAAATAAGAAAAAGTCGCACGGAGCCAGGTCAGGCGAGTAAGGTGCGTGGGGCAGCGGAACCATGCCATTTTTAGCCAAAAACTGTGTAACAGAGATGGCTGTGTGTGCAGGTGCATTGTCGTGGTGGAAGAACCAGTCTCCTGTTTGCCACAAATCGGGTCTTTTTTGGCGAGTACTATTGCGCAATCTTTTCAAAACTTCCAAATAAAAGGTTTTGTTCCGTTTTACAAGCACTGGCTGTTAATAAACGGAACCCCCCTTCGGTGAATTTTTTTGTTTCACGCCCATCTGGTGTTTTGGGGTTAACTGTTGTCCCAACCTGTGGCAACACTGCTTAGCGCCCCACTACTTTTGTGTTCTGTCGAACTGGAGACGTATGAGTTCAGTTCGCTTGGGGGACACGTCCAGCTCAGTCATTCCTGTTTTATGATCCAACCTTTTTTTTTATTTCAATTTATCTTGGAAGGGCGGCCATCTTTGGAGACGCCACCTACCACGTTGTTCAGAGAATTTAAGATTGGTCGAGTTTCAGTGCCTGGAATACACTTTTAACCATTTGGAGTGCTTAATCAAGCTGTTAATGATTGACTGTAGTAAATTAAGGAATGGAATCTGGATTTGAAGATATGTTCTCCTTGTAATGTTCAACCGGATATTCAGTAAGTACGTACTCCCTTCTGTACCCATCCTAAACTACGTACAGTAACGTCTTTGATGCATGTCTGTGTCAAGTAAAAACGGATTAAGGTAAAGTTAAGCTTAGTACTTTTCCATATAACTGTAATAAGACATTTTCTCTGATTTAAGTTTATGTTTAAAGTAGCACTGCAACTCGAGGTTGAATTCTCTTTCAAGAGCGGATTAATTGCTATCTTGTAAGTGCAATTGGTTGTGCCCCCAGGACTCTCAGAACTCACATTGGTTAAGCCACAGGCAAGTTCAAGGTTGATCAAGTTAAATCTTCCTTTTTTGTACACCATCATTTTGTTTTATTGATTCATTGTGTAACCCTTTTTCTTAAGGTCTACTTTTTTAGAGGAAATTATTCACCGTCATCCCAGGTAATTAACTTAGCTTTCTGTGTTTCAGGAAGCTTGAACAACTGTTCAGCTGCATACATCTCTATATGTGCGTTTATTTGGTCCTCCGGAATATATCGTGACTGGAGAGTTCTCCCCCCCCCGTCCGGGTCTCTAGTCATCGAACCAGTGAAAACCTCGTGGTGGGCGCTTTATCCAAGATCTGGTAAAGCTCTACTCTGCTTGTAAGGTCATGTAAGGAAGTGTACTAGGTTCAGGAATAAAGGATTAATATTTAGAAGGGTTTCACCTTTTCGTAATTTATTATCACCTTTCCTACCTAATCTGTAATCACGCTCTCAACCCCAATCTTCTGAACCCCCAGAAGAAGGAGCTTCCATTTCCTGTATATTCACCTTACAGGTTTGATTGACGGTCTGACCTGGGGGACAAACTCTGAATGGGCTACGCCTTTGGCATCAAAAAAGCAAATCAGCATTGTTTTGATGTCTGACTTGACTTGATGACATTTTTTTGGTCGGGGTGAAGATGACGTCTTCCATTGGCTCGACAGTTGCTTTGTTTCTGGGTCATAACCATAGCACCATAGTAATGACCTTTGACAGAAAGTCTGGATCAGTTTCAAGCTGTTGTTTCAAAGCACGACATGTTTCAACTCGATGTTCTTTTTGATTGTCAGTCAGAACTCGAGGAACAAACTTGGCAGCAACCCTTTTCATCCCCAAATTTTCCGTTAAAATTCGCTGAACCGAGCTCCAAGATAACCCACTACTCTCTGACAGTTGATCAATTGTCTGTCGACGGTCTGTGAACACCAGCTCTCGAATATTTCAACATTTTCGTCGATTCGGGCAGTTGATGGACGTCCGGTTTGTCATCAATCGACATGTCGCCATTTTTAAACCGAGTAAACCATTCGTATACTTGAGTTTTTCCCATAGCGTCATCTTTGTAAGCTGTTTTCAACATTAAAACACTTTCAGCAGCATTTTTGCCGAGTAGAAAACAAAATTTCAAAGCTGCACGTTGTTCACTTAAACTTGCCATCATAAAAAACGAAAAAAGAACAAAACAGCGCTAGTAAAAACAATCACTGCAGATGAACAGAACAAGCCAGGCAGACAACACAGGCAGGACTGAACTGGCAAGGAATTGCGCTATACACGTCTAGCGGCAGAAATGCGTACTACATAAGCTCCATGCGCGGCAACGCAATTCCGGTTATTTTTGGGTACCCCCTCGTACTTGGCTGACCCCCCCCCCCAAAAGTCAGTTTCAGTGACGCTTTATAATTACGACTGCTAATGAATGTTACAGTATTTTGAGTTTTTGTTGTTTGACATGTGTATTCCATGTCATCGTTTGTAAAAAAGTAGTTCCGACTTATCATATGACTCAAAAGCATGGGTACCTTGATTTCAAGGAAACTGGAGAGCAGTTTGACATGTCTGATGTTTTGGTATTTTGTTTTCTTTGGATTTTCATTTTTCACATACGAAATCATTTTTCAAGATAAATTTGACAATTTAATTTAAGTATATATCCATAATATTATCAATAAATTATAGGCGTTTTTTTTTTCTTAATGTTAAAATTTATGTATGAGATGGTGACCCCCCCATACAATGATTATTTCTAATTTTTGAAATTAAAAAAACAGGTTTTCATATCTAAAAGTATAACATTATTCAGATTTTATTGAAATAATTCACTATAACGCTAAGCTTCAGATCTTTATGCAGCCTCACGTGCAGTTGTTTACTTACTATGGATGGGGATGTGAAAAATATTACGCTAAAAAACGTTTTAGGCGGTACTCTATTAAAAAAGCTTTTGTTCAGCCTATTTTTTACTCATTATTATATTACTGAAACAGTTATAGATTTTTTTTTTTTTTTTATATTTACTTAATTCTTCCGCCCTTCCTGTTGTCTCGAATTCTAGTCCTTTAGGTAAATGAAAGAAGCGGCAATTTTTTATTTTAGCATGATCGGCATTGTGCAAAAATACTCTCAATCGACTCTGATGATTATATATAATGTATGTGAGAAGAAGAGAGAATTGATTTTAGAAAAGCAATCTAGATGACAAGGCCTTTACAGTTGAATAAAAGTTAGGTACTTAGCGAAAGAATAATAAAGAGATAGACTGGCAGAGTAAATACAAAGTAAGTAGGTTGCTGACTGGATGTAGTAACTGTCCTGAACTATTGTGCTGTCACTCTATTTATCTATGAATCGAACTCTCCCTCCCTAGTCAGGCCTATGCAGGGAGTAACTAACGTTTTATTCATTTAATGTTTGCTTCTTCACTCTTTGGATCCTATGAATCTTTAATGATTCGAATCCCATTACAATACTTCATTGACAAAACATTAGTGTGACTTTATTTAAAATTCTTTATAATAATCATTCCTAATATTATAATAGAGGGGAAACGGGACAAGGGAACGGGTACCACAGACCATCCAAGCTTTGGTTACCATATGGGAGCGTTGGCGTACGCCCCCCACTCCTCAACGGGTTATTCGCCTTATTTCTTGGTGCACGGCAGAGAGCCCAAATTACCTTGCGAGGGCCAACTCGAAGCTAGGGAGGGGGCTCACAGTACCAGAGACTTTGTCCGGTCACTGAAACGAAAATTAAGGGAGGCCTACAGGGAGACGAGGGCAACAGATGCAAGGACGAGGAGGCAAAGAGCCCACCACCATGACAAGGGGAAGAAGGTAAGAACCTTCGAAGGAGGTGACAAAGTGTACCTGTTCGAACCAGCAGTACCGGCAGGCCACTCCCGAAAATTTAGACGCCCCTGGACCGGACCGCATACAATACTAGCACAGACTTCCCCAGTTAATTACCGAATTGCGCTAGCAAGAGGGGGCACTGTGGTCGTACATGTTAATCGGCTGAAACCCGCGCACGAGCGAGCCGGCACCTCGGTGACGGAGAGGAAGATACGGGCCCCCCGCGAAGACGAGTACTCCGAAGATGCTTGGACATCGGAAGGAATCAGTGATCAGACCATAAGGGGGGGATGTCATCAGACGATGACGAAGCAGACGACTGGCCGGGGCGCGATTCCACTCTTCTACGGACTCTCTGAACGACAGTGGGGGTCCCAAGCCCTCAATCTGGGATCCGGACGTAAACGATTGGGATCAGACAGAAGCTGAGGCAGTAGAGAGAACTCCCTACCGGCTAAGGAGCCGTGCCCACGAAGAACAAGGAAGCCGGGGAGCAGGATTCGAAGAGGACCCAGGAGGTGTGGGACGGTGTGAACACGCGACCGAGGGTCCGACGCCATAGTCCCGGTAGAACAGATTCCGCGTGATAATCCTGATGCTACCATCGTTCAAGGAGGAGTGGTGAAGGAGATGGAGGAAATTTATATACATGCATGAAGGTGGTTAACAATCCTTCGGAAAGTGAATGCAGTTGCCTAACGAAAGTTCGAATGTTTGTTTAGTCCTTTGTGCTCTAAAATACTCCTCAGCCATCCCGGCCTGTTTGCGGACGTTGAAGCGGGCCCTCTTTGCCGGGTGGAGGTGGCAGCGTGGGGATACTTTGAGGTATGGTAATGAAGTCGAAGGAAATTATTCTCTGCCTCCTGTGCCACTCCAACCTCCGCAAACGGGTCGTGCCGCCTATCGCTCTTGGTGGGATAACAACGCTGAAATACTCCTATGAGTTCACTTGCCCACACTATAGGCCGAACTGCCTCACAGCTGGCCAGACGGCAAGCTCCACTACGTTCGGGCGCCTTCGACCGTTTCCGGCCGGCCTAGCCAACAGCGTCTTCTCACAATTGTCAAAAAACTCTATTTTTAAACTTTACATATTCCTCGCAAACACACATGTTATTCGATGTTTTGTACAAGGAGAAACCATGATGCGAAATCCACTGCCACGTAAGAGATGTATGTGGCTCCTTTTTTTTATAGTGATAACGGTTTACTTATTGAACATATTCATGTGTGAGGTGTACAATGTATAACTGATAGTGAGTGTGAATATGTGGTGGTATTTAGTGTGGACGTGCTGTGGATTCGCTAAACCCAAAACGTTTCAAATATCAACTACTTCTGCAGACCCTATTGAATGCTAGGCTAGTCATATTTTATTGAAACGATTTATTCAATAAATTGTTTTTTGGAGGCTTCTGGAGCACCTATTGTGAGCGTAAAAATAAATTGAGTTTGCTGCACTGTTAAAATTTGCTCTGTTATAATAATGGAAATACATGATCAAATAAAGCGAAATTTATATTTTATATTTTTACTTTCACTTGCTCCCTAGTAAGAGGAAGTATTGTAATCGTGTCAAATTTTCGAGTTTTCACCGGAAACACATGTTATGAGGTCCTCTGAGTCCAAAAAAAGTTGTTTTTAGAATATGGTGTTTGTGTGAATGAAAAATCAAAGGAAAAGCCACATCACTCTTCCGGTGACTCTCGACAGCAATGCATTCATCGCGCTACTATACAACAATAATCATAACTCTTTGCTCGGTCACTTTACCCTCATCTCTTCTTTCCTTATTCACAGTAAAATCTTTCAAATATGTTAGTATAAATGCATCATCTTGCTATAATACTATTGCATTTTTATTATAAATATAAACTTCATTCATTTAATTATTAACTATAAAAATTATTATAATAAAACATATTTTTATTTACCCTTAACTTTATTTACAATAGAAATTAATGAGAAATATATTTAGATTATAATGAGTCATTGTTCAGCTCCGATAGGAATGACCATACTTCACACAAGGGAATTCTCACAATCATAGGGGCTATAGGAAGAGTCAATTAGATTAACTAGATAGGCCAAGATATAACTGGGAAGATGACACGGCCACTTTATTGGCTCCTAACTAAACCTGGACATACATATATCTTTTTTTACTTTCTCTTACTCCTAGTAAGAGGAAGTATTGTAATCGTGACAAATTTTCGATATCGAGTTTTCACCGGAAATATCCGTTTTAGGTCCCCTGAGGCCAAAAAAGTGGTTTTTAGCAAATGGTCTGTGTGTGTGTGTGTGGTGTGTATATATGTATGTATTTGAAACACCAAGCTCAAAAAAAACGAATAACCGTAGAAAGTTGAAACTTTATATTTCCGTTTAGATCTCACCGGGGATCTGACCTACGTTATCTGTCAAAATTCTCAACGGATACTAAGTACCCTTTACTAGTTGGCATTTTTTTTTTACTTTTTGCGGATTTTCTCAAAAATGGCTCCGACGCTTTTCTTTTCACTCAAACATCAACCACACATACAAAGAGCTTACAATTTTATTTGAAACATTTCACCGAGGAAAATGCATGAAGGGCACTTTTGAGGGAGGGGTGGGGTTAGGTTTCCATCTAAAGTGCTATTTCAGTTTATTAGACAATTCTGGCATCTAAATAATGTTAATTAGAATTAAATATGTTGTTGAAATTCCGAGTTTAAAAAAAATCTGACAACCGCAAGTGCGTTTACTTTACCACTTTACTAAATGATTTATTCACTTTTACGCAATTTTCACAAAAATGGCTCCGACGATTTTTTTGAAACTTCGTATATAAAACTAAACATGCAAAGATCTACAACTTTTATCTAAAACATTTATCTGAGAAAATTATTTTAAGGGCGCTTTTAGGGGTGGGGTGGGGTTAGATTTTCATCAAAGTGCTATCCTAGTTGATTATACAATTCTATCATCCAACCATAATTAGTTACAAATAAATAGATAGCTGAAATTCCGAGTTTCAAGAAAATTAGTAAACCGGAAGTACGCTTTTACTGAACGGTTTTTATTCAGTTTTCGACGAATTTCGTTAAATTTGGTACATAAACTATAAAATTTTGTCAATTATAATTTTGAGAACTGGAGTAAGAGAAAGTTGTGTGAGTGTTTCACACCAGATTTTTTTCTAACAATTCAAAACCTTGTTCTTCTAGTAACTGAACATTAATCACGCTATCTACACCTATCACTAATTTGATTACAGGAAAAAATTGATTTGCGGGAATGAAAAAAATTTAATTAAAATTAACAATTCATAATAAAATTATAAATTCCTTATTCACCGAAAGAAACAGCAATATAGTTACACTTAAGAATTTAAAGAAATAAAAATCTAGTTAGCAATTCTAATTTAATAGCTAAATGCAGATTAGATACAATGAAACTTCTTCTCTATTAATAGGACAATTGGTTGTATTTTTAAATAGAATTGAATGACAAATCATTTTTTTAATTTATAATTCTTCAGCGATGATAAGTGACGCTTTTATTGTGTTAATGTCTTTGAGAATAGCAACAACCGGTTTATACTGTACTTTTTATTATAATTACAAATTTTATTTTTAATAAATTAAGGAAACGGAATTTCCCCCATACTAAATGAATCACAAAAGGGCAAATACTTGGTTGTTACAAACAACATTACAGCAAAACAATGCTGTCTACTGAAGGCAGACTTTTGAAATTTGACGCCACTAATTACGCAGAATTACCGAAAATTAATTTTTCTTTTTTTTTTTTTAAATGTTCCAAAAAAAAAAATCTGGTATGAAACACTCACACAACTTTCTCTTACTCCAGTTATCAAAATTATAATAGACAAATTTTATAGTTAGTGTACCACAAATTAATTCAAATACGATCAAAAACTGAATAAAAACCGTTCAGTGAAAGCGCACTTCCGGTTAATTAATTTCCTTGAAACTCTGAATTTTGGCCAATCCCTTTTATTTCTAATTAATTTTGTTTGGATGATAGAATTGTATATAATCAACTATGATAGCACTTTAAGAGAAAAACATGGCAAAAGTGCCATTAAATGAATTTTTCTAGAAAAATGTTTTAAATAAAAGTTGTAGCTATTTGTATGTGTAGTTGATATCAACTAGTTTGAAGAAAATCGTCGGAGCCATGTTTGATAAAATCGCGAAAAAATGGAAAAAAATCATTTAGTAAAGTACTAAAGTAAATGCACTTCCGGTTATCCGATTTTTTTCAAACTCAGAATTTCAACAACATATTTAATTCTAATTAACATTATTTAGATAATAGAATTGTTTAATAAACTGAAATAGCACTTTAGATGAAAACCTAACGCCACCCCTCCCCCATTACTGCCCTTAAATGAATTGTCCCAGAGAAATGTTTCAAATAAAAGTTGTAGCTATTTGTATGTGTAGTTGACATACTAAGTTTAAAGAAAATCGTTGGAGCCATTTTTGAGAAAATTCGCAAAAAAGTAAAAAAAACTAACAAATAAAGTGGCACTTCCGGTCGAGGAATTATAATCATCACTTTTTCACGTGTTTAAAGAGTTGGTTGAATGTTAGTGGTGCGCTCTTCTGGACCACAATGTAATAATTTTCTACCTACCTGGGTTGGTAGGTACTGGTACATTACCCGATTATTGGTTGGGTTGGTAGGTGTACTGGGCTCCCTCCCTCACCGGATTATTTACCATTTTATATATAACTGTATTAAGAGATTAAGAGAAATTCGTGTGACTCTTCACACCATATTTTGTATAATAGCTCCTTTTGAAGAATTTTTAAATTTTAAGGGTAGTCTTGGCCCACTAGGTTGGCAAATAAAACTATCATGCTGCTACACTGAATCAATAGAAGCATCATAGAAAGAAAACATGATAAAAGAATAAAACCAATACATTAAATATGTAACTTGCAAACTTGAAAATAGTACTAGTTTTTATAAAGTTATTGAGAAGCGAGAGGAGAAGAAATAGATTAGTAGCTATAAAGCGTACAAAGTTAATTAAGTAATAAATTTCATTACTCACAGAAATTAAGGTTATTAAAATAAATTAGAACTTTACTTAACTGGGGAAAACCATTACAAAAAGCAATAACTGTGTATAATAATTAGAAGTATAATTTAAGCAACATACTACACATGACAAGGACATATATGTTGTTATATTGAAATTAAAGTACACGTGTCGACCATTAAAAAAATAAAATAAATAAATAAATAAAAAAGAAAAAGCAAAATTCTCTTATTCACTGACAAACAAACAAAAATCGTCAAAATCATGGCAAAACAAAAATGAAGGTATTTCTTTTTCAACATTAGCAAACTTGAAATATTTAAAGGGGGAAAAAACCTAGGCGCAACGGCCCATGAAGGGCCAAGGCTTCCCAGACGGCAATTTCAATAGGGAGGGGGCATGTGGTAAGCATGACTGCCCAGTTTGTGAGCTTCATAAAGAAAAAAGTTCTGTCAAGTTTTCTTTCAAATTATTAGATCTAGAAGAAAAATTAAATTCTTGGAGATATGCCATTAAAACCCCACTTTTACAACTTCCTTCAATGAAGGAGGAACGTAAAAAATTATATTTCCGTAAAAATTCATGTGAATGAGACAGAATTAAAAAAAAAAAAGAATTCTTTTTAATTGAATGATTTGAGAAAACAAAAAAAAAAAAATCGCGACTCTGAATGCTCAAACTGAAGAAATAGCAAATTTGAAATTAATGAAAAAGTAAACTGAAAAGACATAGAATTCGAATTACCAGGCTGTCAAAAATAGTAGTAATAATAATAATAATAATAATAATAATGAAAGTAGGCGTCAAACGCCTCATTACAGGTATTACCCGAAGGCCATAGTGGAAAAGGACGGGGTTCAGGTGTATTGGGATCAGTGCATGATCACCGATAGGTCGGTCATGCACAACAGACCGGACATCCTTATTTTAAATACCCGAAAAAGGGCAGCCGAAATAACAGATGTAGGGATTGCCTTGGACGACAATACCCGCAAAACTTTAGCCGAGAAGAAGCGGAATTACCAGGATCTAGCGATTGAAATCAAAGAGATGTATCAGCTGGATGTGGTTAGGGTAATCCCGATTGTCATATCGGCTAATGGCCTAGTACCTGTTGAGACTGTCAAGAATCTGCATGAGCTCGAGCTGGAACCCTGGTTGTTAGAGAAGGCGCAGAAGTCTGTTTTATTGGACACAGCGAGGCTGGTGAGGAAGTTCCTCAATTTATAACAAATGAAATGTCTTCAGTGGGTTGGAATTGTTCCCCCCGCTGATGCTATTTGCAAACGGAAAAAATAAATGAAAAAAAAAAAATAATAATAATAATACAATAATGGGTATGTATAAAAATTGCCAAGCTATAAGGGAATATGATCAAACGTTAAGAATACAAATTTGATGTTTGTGTACCAAATTTAATGAAATTCGTCGAAAACTGTTCAATAAAAGCGCACTTCCGGTTTACTAATTTTCTTAAAACTTGGAATTTTAGCAATTTATTTATTTCTAATTAATATTGTTTGGATGACAGAATTGTATAATCAACTATGGGTAGCACTTTAGAGGAAGCTGCAACCCCACCCCTCCCTTAAAAGTGCCCTTAAATGAATTTTCCCCGAGAAATAATTTAAATAAAAGTTGTAGAACTTTGCATGTTTAGTTTATATTGGAAGTTTCAAGAAAATCACCGGAGCCATTTTTAAGAAAATCGCGAAAAAGAGAAAAAATCATTTAGTAAAGTGGTTTAAGTAAACGCACTTCCGGTTATCCAATTTTTTTTCAAACTCGGAATTTCAACAACATATTTAATTCTAATTAATATTATTTAGGTGATAGAATTGTCTAATAAACTAAAATAGCACTTTAGATGAAAACTTAACCCCACCTCTTCCCCAAAAGTGCCCTTAAATGAATTTTTCGCGGAGAAATGTTACAAACAAATGTTATAGCTCTTTGAATGTGTAGTAGATATATCATGTTTAAAGAAAATCCGCCGGAGCCATTTGAGGGGAAGTGCAAAGAAAGTAAAAAAAAACAAAAAAAAAAAACAAAAAAAACAAAAAAACACACAAAAAAGACTCGATTTACTAATTTTCTTGTAACTCGGAATTTTAGCAATTTACTTATTTCTGATTAATTTTATTTAGAAGGTAGAATATTGTGTATAATCAAATCAAGCACTTTATAAGAAAACATAATCCCGGAGAAATATTTCAAATAAAAAATATAGGCTCTTTATATATGTAATTCACATACTTAGAAAATAGCAGAAAACCGAAAAATACTTTCAGTAAATACGTACTTCCGGTCAACTGATTTTACGTTATACTCGGAATTTCGACAGCATATTTTAACCGCCTATGAACTAAAGTGAAAAAAAGAAAAAGAAGAAAAACAAATAAATAAATATAAATACCAAACAACATACCTTGAATAAAATTAAAGTACATATTCTTCTAGGAAAGTTACATTAAACTGATTAGAAAACAATAACTCCATTGTTGTAAAAATTATTTTAGTAAAATACTGATAAAAACTTTATAAATATACACAAAAGATATATTTATCGTCTCTTGTATTATCACTTTTAAAATTAAATAAATAAAAATAAAAAAAAGAATTGTCTACACAAAATAAAAATAAATAAAAAATTTACAACTTAAATAAAAGTTAAGAAAAATAAAACTGAATACACAATATTAAGAAACTACTACACTACAGTATTCCTTAATCCCTAACCTATTCACTGTACAGACGGTACGGTTATTAAACCAAGCAGAATTCACATTGCAGTGTTGCCATACTACCACTACAATTCTACCGGAATTTCCCTCCTTTCAAGAGGGATTTTAACAATTTTTTTTTTTTTTTTTAATCATGTTTAATATTTTATTTCCCTACAATTATTTTTAAAACGTTATTGCCAATGTTAAAAACCAAGATATTTTGTATAGTATTTAATTATTACTTTATCTTACTTGGCTATAACAGGAAATATTGTGATCGTGTTATTAAATTTTTGTAATTGAGTTTCACCGGAAATACATGTTTTGAGGTCCCCTGAGTCCGAAAAAGTGGTTTTTAGAAAGTTGCATTAATTAATTTCATTGATGAACGTGATAGTCTTACTCTCATTTCATCTTCAGAGATTTTTCAATTGGAAAATGTTAGATCCTCCAATCCATTTTGTAGTGGATACATTAAAGCGATAATAAAATAAAACTATAACTGCAGGCCTAATAATTACAGCTGAATGTAAGAATTTCATCATTAATCAAACAACGTTGTACAACAATACATTCACGCTGGCAGTATCATCAATAACACCCCAGCCCATCACTAGGTTCGAGACAACTGGAGGTCATTCTGTAATATGTAATTAAAGCAGCATCACTATTAAACAACTAGAGATACAACTAGAAATTTTGTCCAACATTGGTTAAATCCAAGAGACCAATTAATTCTATTCCATGGAATGGCCGAGACCGCATATTTCAAAATAACGCTCCGGAATATAAACGAATTCTGCTTCACCCAACATAATTTAAGACTCCCCCCCTCAGACTATCTAATACTCTTCAACAATAAAGATACCGTTAATACTGATTTCAAAACTATAGAATTCTGTATTACTGGAATAAATAAACTGGTTTATTATTAAGTGAAATTTGTGGCAAGTTTTTTAGTTTAATAAAGATAAGAAGTTGAGCATTAAAGCTGATAGTTAAAAAAAAAAAAAAAAAATTAGTGTGCATCAACCGCAATTACTGCTGCATATATGATGGAATTGCCTGCAGCCACATCATATGGTAATAATCTGCACACTTCTACGTCACTCAACACGTCATATGAGGCGTAACACACTTTTCCCTCTCTACTTCAACAAGCTGTTCAAACTACTTACTTACAAAGGGAAGTCTTGGAGAAAGCATCAGGAAGCAAACACTCTGCCAGTGCAATCTACTCGCACGCTACCACCATTTCTATTGGGTTGGTGCAAAAATAATGCAGGTTTTTGAACTTTCATCTTTTGTTTACTTCTGCTTGCCAAGTAAACAAAGATAATCCTCCAGTCTAGGAAATGGATTATAAACAATGTTTATTAATGTTGTTTTTCCTCAAATATCAGTTTAGTTTGTGTTCCATATTGTATGAGTTAAGACCTCCGATATTCACCATGTCAAAACAAGATTTTCGTCAAATTTATTTTTACGAGTTCAAACTTGGTCGAAGTGCGGCTCAAACTGCGCGTAACATCAATGTTGTTTGGGGTGAAGGAAGCATCAGTGAATGTACAGTTCAGCGATGGTTCCAAAAATTTCGTGTTGGAGATTTTGATCTCGAAGACAAGGAAGGTCGCGGTAGGCCCTCTGTTGTTGATCACGACCATGTTAGGGCATTGGTGGAAGATAACCCTCGCAAAACCACTCGGGACTTTGCGAGAGAAGTTAGTGTTGACCACTCAACAGTCGTTCGCCATCTCGAACAAATTGGTAAAGTTAAAAAGCTCGACACGTGGGTGCCTCACGAATTGACCCAGAGCCAAAAACATCGGCGTTTTGAAATTTGCAATGCTCTTCTGTTGCGCTACCAAAATGAACCATTTCTTAATCGAATCGTGACATGTGATGAAAAATGGATCCAATACGACAACAGGAGACGGTCAGGCCAGTGGCTGGACAAGGATGAAGCACCAAAACATTTCGCGAAACCAAGCCTGCACCCGAAAAAAGTAATGGTGACAGTGTGGTGGTCTACTGCAGGTGTTATTCATTACAGCTTCCTAAATACTGGCGAAACAATCACGGCTGCAACATATTGTCAAGAAATTGACAAAATGCATAGGAAATTGCAAAATCTTTGTCCAGCATTGGTGAATCGGAAAGGACCAATTCTTCTTCACGATAACGCCAGGCCACATATCGCAATGCCAACTCTCAGGAAACTTCAGGAATTGAAATATGAAACACTTCCGCACCCTCCATACTCCCCCGATCTCTCGCCGACGGACTTCCACTTATTTAGACATTTGGACAACTTCTTAAGAGGCAAAAATTTTAGGGACCGAAGTGAAACCGAAAATGCC
>JAAEAF010003522.1:0-90659 GCA_011037195.1 Triatoma infestans
ACACACACACACAGACCATTTGCTAAAAACCACCTTTTTGAACTTAAGGGAGATCAAAACGGATATTTCCGGTGAAAACTCGATATCGAAAATTTGACACGATTACAATACTTCCTCTAACTAGGAGTAAGAGAAAGTATAAAAAATCTTGTTTAAAACACTCACACAACTTTCTCTTACACTAATTAATACAATTCAATTAAGACTTCATTTTGTAATTATTCTGTTTGACGGTTAATTTTACAACTATCTGGAAATTATAAACTTTTATTTTTGAATATGTGGGTGGGTCCTGTAATGCTGGATAACATCTGGTATTTTATCTGTCATAGAACATGCAGACTCTTTTATTCCTGACTGGTTTCTGGATTTTCATCCATCGTTAGAATAAATTCACCAAGTTCGTGTAGAGTGTTTACTTCAACTTAAATGTTTTCTGTTACACACTGCACTTGTTGGCTTGTTGCTTGTTTGTTTGTGCGGTAATTATTAGGTTATTTTATGTTATAAGGTTATGATAACCTAACCTTATAACTTCCCGCAAATATAATCAACAAACCAACAAATGTGAGTATACCAGAAACTGACGTTGAAGTGAACTCTCCATACGAACTTGATAAATTTACTCTGACGATGGATGAAAATCCGAAACCGGTGAGTAACAAAATGAATATGCATGCTACAGCGGATAAAATACCAGAAAATAAACATTCACTATAGCCATTTTTTGGCTTGAAGGATTTTCTTCACTGGAGAACATTTTCCAGGATTCATACATTGGTGATAGATTTTTACATACAATAAAAGGAATGTTTGTTTATTTTGGGAATTATTTGTTAACATCTAAGTAAACACCGGAAACATTTTTTTTTTTTTTTATTATTTATTCAAGGGACCTCAAACCATGTATTTCCTGCGAAAACTCAAATTACGAAAATATGACACTATCGTAATACTTCCTGTTAAAGTTGTAAGGAAGAGAGTAATTAAATGTTAAACTTTAATGTGTTTATTCCGCCATAAATAAGTAGTGTAAGATTTATACTTTATTTTATTAATATTTACTTACATTTTATTTGAATAATAAACCTTAGAAATATAAGAGACAACCTGTTAAAGATGAATTTATTTTAAAAATGGTACAATAGAACAACTTTATCAGAATATTACATCTTTATTAATTTAACATTATGAAGGTATTAAAGAGCCAATCCTTTTAAATTAAACAACATTATTATCATTTTCTATGATATTGCATCATATTTCTAAATGATATCCTGTCGATAATTTTTTTTATTTTATTTGTAAATAATTGTTTTGCACAATTCCTTGACATTTTCTAAACAAGTGCGTATAATAAAATTTTCTATTTAAGGAATAAATACTTACTTGCGTACTAATTTTTTTTCTATTTGTAAATTGCATAAAAAAAAAAAAAAAATAGGTGTTGAAATAAAGGGAAACTGGGTATGGACAATTTTTTAAAGTATTATAGCATTTAGAATTTTGATGAAATAAGATAAATAAATAAAACGCTCAACTTCAGTAATTGCACAAAGGTAACAAATTGTATATACAATAAAAGTAAATATAATAACAAAACCTTTAATCAATAAGGCCAAGGCCTTTCTCCATTATTGTATCGATATATCGAACTTTGTTTTGAATGCAGCGTAATATTTTTCAAATGAATAATGAATTTCTTTAGCTAACAGATTAATAATTAGAAGTCTACTAAAGTAACTATCGTTTAAACTGGGAACCCTAGGGTTCGGGATTCATATTTTATTTCATATCCGGGATTCAAATTTAAAATAACTTTTCTTTTTTTTTTTTTTTAAGGATTACTGTATTGTAAAATGTATGCTTTAAACTTGGGTTGAATGCGGGGCTTTTGCTTTGATCCAGAACATTTACGCAGTTATAAAGGTGGCAAAATTTTCTATATGCCCTAACATAAATGCACAAAAGATGAGAAATATGTTGGTTAATACCTTTGGCAGATAGTACTTGAAGTGATTACATTATACTCCAGAAGATAGCGGCCATAACCTCCTCAGAAACTTCCAATAAAAATAATTCTTTCTTGAAAAAGATTCAAATACAAATATACAGCTAGTAGCCACCAAATTTTAGAGAAAAATCATCTTAGAGCTTATGAGAAAATTAAAAAAAAGAAAAAACAAGCCATAAAAATCAAATTCGCATGGTTTACCGATATTTCTTCAAATTTGTAATTTTAACAATTGCTTCTAATGTACTTTGATATTGTGTATGTAACAGATACTAGGGCTAGATCAAGAAAAAGCGGAGCATTGCAAAATTATTTTGCAAGGCCTTTTAATAAAAATAATAATAAAAACAGTTTCGAATAAAAATAATAAACATAATTAATGGTAACATTTTGCTATTTAATTACATTGCTTAAATAGTACATGTAAATTATAAATAATTCTTATTTATATCATACTGTTATGGAGGGATATACTACTACTAGCTCTCAGAAGGGGCAACCTAAGGGGAAGTGTATATGGATTGGAAGAAGAAGTTAAGGAGAGTAGGGGCTAGTCCAACCGCCTGTTTAAAAAAAAGGTGCCTAACCGCTAATTCACTTTCATTCAAAAACGCCACTCGAACAACCATCAACACTCAACGACTATTGATCTCACACAGTCACTCTGCCAATCAGTCTGTCACTCTCTTCTCACACTACCATACTAAATTATGCAGTGTAAAGTACTTTGCTGTGCTTAATATTTTCATTCAATATAAACAGTGTACAGTAAGTATAACTTATCCTCAACCTAAATATCTCTTCCGTTCATGTAATCAATGATTCCATAAAAAAAGAAAGAAAGGAAATTGCTTTACAAACTACATACTGGTATTAACTCAAAATGAAGTAAACTTCAATTTTTTTTTTTTTTTTTGAGGGTTCTGTACTGCGGCCATTGTTTGGTCTATTGTTCCTCGTCTGGTGCCGAAGATGAAGTAGCTCATCTACAGCACCGCTCCAGGTTGAGCTCCCTAAGGAATCCCAAAATCCTGGAAGGTCCTAGGGTAGGTATTTCCTCCTCCCCTATCTGGTAACGGCCCGGCTTCTTTCAATGACGGCATCATTGTCTGTGACGAAGTGTATCGAGTAGTTTCCTCCATCTCTCCACAGAATCTGCATGTGCCATCATCTTCTAGGCCAAGCTTCCTCAGGTGTCCCCTGAGTCTGCAATGCCCCATAAGGAATCCCGTAAGAATACGGATCGTATTCTTACTCAGACTGATGCAGACTTTCGAACTTTCCTGGTTATAACCACCCAGACAGATCTTGGCCTGTCTCAGTCCCGGGATGGTGTTCCAGAGACGAGCTCTTTTCACCACCTCCTACTTCTTGATTTCTTCTAAGAATACTTGGTCACTGACTCCACAAAAGGCTCCGGCCTAATAAGAGGAGATACAGCGCCTTCTTTTGCCAGGGTTCTTTTACCTCATTACCTTCCACGCCAACATGTCCCGGCACCCAATATAGGGTAACTTTATTTCTTCTGCCTAAGTCATTAAGCTTACCTCCTAGGCATTCTCATACCATTTTAGAACTGATAACATAAGAACTCAGTGCTTTAATGTCCGCCTGACTATCGGATAGGATAACTATCTCCTGATTCCGATATCCTCTGTCAAGGTTCATCTGAGCGCACCTTCCAATAGCGTGAATTTCCGCCTGGAAGATGCTAGGCAACTTCAAACATACGAAGGGTTTATGCTAGTAGCGACACAATAATCACTGAAATCAAATAAGTACTTCGAACCTTATCGTTATTATACGTATCCATAGCCAATATATTATGACAACAAAGTAACCTAAAAGAGTCTATCAAAATTGTTGTGGTTGATTTCGCAGAGCTGGAAAATATCTCTGAGTCTTATCAAAAAAATAAATCAACAAAAAAGAAAGATCTGACTGTAGGTTTGTGACGAGAAACGAAGTTAAATTAGCGAATAATCAAATCATCAATTTTATAAGTTTCGCAAGAGTTGGATCATGCAGAATTGCAGGGTCTTATGCGGTGGCCCTTTGGGTCTTATGCGGTGGCCCTTTGGTCGGACCTAGTTAGAACCATAAATTGTAGGCAATGTTTAGTAAATATAGTAATACTTATAGTACCCTCATGATTCCTAAAAAAATAAATAAATACATTTTTGGAAAAATGTTTTAATAAAAGTGATAGGCATTTAAGAGCGGTCGAAGAACAATCTATTATTCAATTTGAAAAATTAATAAGTATGATGGCATTCACAAAATAAAGAATATCTACAGATATTTTTAAGATTTAAATTGTAGGGCATACTGTAACAGCATGCCCTTCGGTGGGGCTTGTTGTTACATGCGGAGGGTAAGTTGTTACAATGTATAAAATACATGTTTGGTATTTATTTTAAGGAAATAAAACTGAAGTATGTTCAATAAACAAATTATCAGGTCTTTATTTTAATAATAATAGCAGTTTGATTATGATCTAAACATGGATTATTACAAACTTAAATGCTTGAACATTCATTCTCTTTCTATTCACTGTCACTACCCATCTCTCTAAGTCCGAGTTACAATTGTGGCAAATATATCTAGGGTCATTTTTAATACATTTTGAATGGACCCATCTTTTGCACTGCATGCATTCTACCCAATTTTCTCCACACCTTTTGACTGCGACCATAGTTTTTGACATTTCAACCAATCCTCCTCTTCTTCGCCGGAACTTGATGATGGTAATTATTTTTTTGATTCTTGTTCGCAGCTTTGGAGGAGACACAGATTTCCTTTTTGTTAGAATTGCCAACTTTCTCGTTTTTCTTATTTTTGGCTTTATTTCTTTTAAGATCTTCTGTGATTTGATTTAAGACATGGAGTGGGGCAAGTTGGTTACACTGTAACAACATGTTCCAACCAAGTGTAACAACTAACCCCACTGTCGCTATTTCACTAATTAATCCGTAAACACATAGGTCAAAGAATACTAGCGCAACCATATTGATTGAAATTATTGTTAAGGATGTATTTATTAACAGCATAAGCATGAAAGCCTTTCAGATCACAGCTTTCAGTTTCAATAATAAAATGTAGCTTTCACTGTGATATTTCGAGAAAAGTCACACAATGCCGGCATATGAAACAGAATCTTAGCGGGAACTGGTTACAAAAAAAAAAACAGCAATCGCATATCTCTCAAATTTGACCACCTAGGAAGCGCTTCTGTCAGCTGATTTTTTTAAAAAATTACACAGGAACAACAAGCCCCACCCACCCCTACATTATTATACAAAAGAAAATAAATACAAAAATTGATGCATAAAAAAATAAGTACAATTGGCATGGCTAAAGCCGTCTGCCGAAGTGTACAGTAAATAGTAAACATACAAGAATAAAATAATTATTTATAATTGAAACAAAATTAATTTTATTGCTGTTATAAATACGAGGTGTGTAAATTAAGTAATGAGACTGATTTTTTATCTTTTTTTATTCAAATAAAATTACAATTCAACATTGTCCCCTTCAAAGTAACTACCTTGGGAAGCCACACAACGCTGAAGACGATTCTTCCATTCGTCATAGCAGTGCTGGAACTCGGATACTGGAATAGACTTCAGTTGGTCGGTTACGGCTGTTTGAATATTCTCCAATGTTCCAAAATGACGTCCCTTGAGGTGATTTCTCAATTTAGGGAACAAAAAAAAGTCATATGGACTCAAGTCGGGCGAATAAGGAGGCTGAGGAGCCACAGGAATTCGCTGCATTGTCGTGATGCAACACCCACTTGTTTTTGATGTTTGGTCTCACACGCATGATCTTTTTCGAAGTCTCTCAAGAACTTCTCGGTAAAAATGTTGGTTTACCATTTGGCATTGAGGCACAAATTCTTTGTGAACGATTCCTTGGCTAGCAAAAAAGCAAATCAGCATGATTTGCTGATCTTCTTGAAGATGAAGGCCTTCCGCTGCGAGGCTCGTCTTCAGTTGATTCCCTTCCTTCTGCAAACGACTTCAACCACCTAAAAACCTGTGCTCTCGACAAAACATTGTCTCCATAGGCCTGGCACAGTTTTTCAAACGTTTCCGTTGCACTGTGCCCAAGTCTGAAGCAAAACCTGATAGCACAACGTTGCTCGTAATTGATGTCACTCATTTTTAAAACGCACTGAAAAAACCTTGCTCACAAAAAAAGTCACTACGGACAGTGCAACAACTCTAGCATTTTCAAATTTGCACTGGACGTGTATCAGATGTTTACTTGCCCTACCACGCATGCGCCGCGTCTCCAGTGTTGCCAGATCGAACACTAGAAAATCAGTCTCATTACTTAATTTACACACCTCGTATATAGTTATTTTCTGTTATTTCTTTTAATTTTGTTATTTACTGTTATGACCATTTAATTACTATACAGCATAATAATGTTTATATAGAAATTAATTGATGATATTCTTTGATTGATTTATTTATTTTTTCTTCTTTATTGCAATTAATAATAATCATGTATTCATTACTATATGTGTTAAATCAGTTTGTATGATTTTCATGATAAGTTATAAGTTTTATTTATCATTTTGTATGTAATTTTAGGCTAAATGCCCCATACGTTTTGCTATATATTTGTGTTTACTTGGAAGCAATAAACTTATTTTTATATTATGATATTCCCAGCACTTACTACAGAGATAATTTAATAAAATAAAAAAAAAACTTACTACCCCCATAAATCTTATTAGATTGTAATAACAACTAAAGGAGCCAAAGGTTTGAGGGAGTATTCGTACTCACATAGGGTGAAACTTCCCTATGTTTCTCGAGACGGTTATTCCGTCGCGGAACCTCATTCTAGCCCATCCAACGCGTCCTCGTCGCTGGCTCCGGAAACATCTGCGCTCCACTTTGTGGAAGCGTGGGTGGCTAAGTTGGAGGGTGAACGCAGAGGGTAGCCTTCGGGCTATTTGGGAACCTAGCACTCCCACGTACCTCAGCTACAATTACAGACTAACAAGTGCAGTGGTTTTCCCATTAGGAGTGTGAGTTGGTGGAGATTTTTCTGCCCTCTGTTTGGGTCGCCATAATTTATGTGCGGCCTGAATCTCTTGCAGCGAATTCTTTTGCTGCGGAGCCTCCGTGGGAATTCATACTTGCATCACTTACACCTAAACGCCTTAACATTATACACTTACATAGTTACAGTCTTACACGCCAGTGGCACGTGCTGGTGCCACCCACATGTTTGCCGTGTGTGGATACCTGTGTCGTGGGGGAGGGAAGTCCTGGTGGTTGAGGATGCAGGTTCTCGCTGGAGGCAAGTTTCCTCGGCGTGCCTTGCAGTCCAACACACCACTTTGGTTCCTGACTCCACTAAACAGGCGGCCAGAGCCTAACCCAGCTCTGGTCAATCGGCTAGCGTAAAGAACGCATGGGTGAGCTCCCGGGTATTGTGGGCCATGGCTCACAATCCCTGGGCGCTATATCTCTAGGGTAGCTCTGGCGCTTCTTCAAAGCGTCCCAAATTGTGAGGCTCCGTGGAGGGTGGAGAGCTCTGGAGATGAATTTTTAATTTTATTTATTATATGTTTTTAATTTTAAATTCGTCAGCCGGGGGCCCCTTAGAGGAGGGGGCCACCGGTGGTGGGGGTAATTCCTCTGTACATCCAGAGTCGGGTGACCAGGGCCTGGATGCACTAATGGGTGGGAATCTGGAAAAATATCCAGAGGCAGGGAAGGCTTGCTCTGGAGGAGAACGTGTCAGGAGGAGCCGCGGAGGACTTGTCCTCCTGCGGCGATTTCTGAAACGTGGTCAAAGGAAAAAGGAAAGATATGTAAGGCAGGTATTTTTATTTTTATTTATTTATTTATATTTATTTGTTTGTTTATTTATTTATTTATATTTATCTATTTGTCTATTTATTTATTTAAATTTATTTATTTTATTATTATTTGTTTATTTATTTATTTTATTATTATTCATTTATTTTTGTTCCTGCCTGCTATCAAGTTTGTCAGAAGTTCCATTTCTTACATTAGTTGACTTATTACTATGATTGACAGGGTAGAAATGGTTCAGGTTAACTTGCAGCATAGCAAAGATGCAACGGCTAACTTATGCCGTTGTATTGCTAAGTTGCATACATATTTTATTCTAATACAAGAACCTTATGCCTTTAAAGGTTTGGTTCGAGGATTGAGTGTGGTTGATGGCAGACTGTTCGTGGCGGATGGCGGGGGCATTCCTAGGGCATGTATTCTTGCCAGTCGGAGTGTCGACGCTGTCCTGCTTCGACAGTTCTGCTCTCGGGACTTGGTGGCGGTGAGGGTTGGACTGGGGGTTGGTGGGCGTCGTCGCGACGTAGTTGTGGCTTCGGCTTACTTCCCCTATGATGGCCCCTCTCCTCCTCCTCAGGAGTTCATGGGTTTGGTTCGGTATTCGGAGACCAATGACATACCTATTATAATAGGATGTGACGCGAATGCACATCATGTTGTCTGGGGCAGCAGCGACACCAATGGTAGGGGTCGCGCTCTCATGGATTTCCTGGTGGGTACGCGATTAGAGGTCCTGAATAGGGGTACTGAACCCACTTTTGTTACTAGGATTAGAAGACAGGTTATTGATATTTCCCTTGCTTCTAGGAATTTTAGTGGTCTGATTAAAGATTGGAGGGTGAGTCCTGAGGCTTCCATCTCCGATCACAGGATGATTAGGTTTAGTCTGGGGATTGATCCAATTACCCTGGCTAGTTATAGGAATCCCAGGAGGGCGGATTGGGGTTTATATTCTAGAATTATTGAAGATAAACTGACTATCCAATCAGAAGCCCCTGATGGCATAGAGGAATTGGAAAGGGAGGCTGGTATTCTTCATGAACACATTAGATCCTCATTCGAGGAGTCTTGTCCTCCCAAGGTGGTTAAGGATAGTAAGAATCCCTGGTGGTCTTCTTCGTTGGAAAAACTAAGGAGACAGGTAAGGGGCTCATACAGGAAGGCTGTCCTTGCTGATTCTTCGGAATCATGGGATAGTTATAACAGTATTAAAAGAGCATATAAATATGCTCTGAGGAGAGCCAAGAGGAATTCCTGGAGATCCTTTTGTGAGGATATAAATTCGTTCCAGGAATCATCTAGATTGGTACGGATTCTTAGTAAGGATAGGGACAGTCAGTTAGGTACCCTACGATACCCTGATGGTTCCTTTACAGGGGGGGAAGGGGAGACACTGCAGCTTTTGCTTGATACTCACTTCCCGGATAATATTGGTTTAAATGCTGCTTCGTCTTTGGTGGGTGGTAGGAGATGGGACCTTGAAGATGTATCCACCTTAGATGAGGTTGTCACACATGATAGAGTTAGTTGGGCAGTACAAAGTTTCTCACCTTTCAAGTCACCTGGACCGGACGGGATTTATCCTTGTCTGTTGCAAAAGGGTGGGGACGTGCTGACGAAGGTATTGTTAAGATTGTTTAAAGGATGTTTGATGTTTGGTTATGTACCAACATTATGGAGAGAAGTAAGGGTAGTCTTTATTCCCAAGCGGGAAGAAATGACTACTCCGACCCCAAGGCATTTAGACCCATTAGTCTTATGTCTTTCCTCTTGAAAACTTTGGAAAGGTTGGTGGATAGGTATATTACTGATGGCCCATTAAGGGATCATCCACTCCATCCTAACCAACATGCTTATATTGTGGGTAAGTCGACAGAGACTGCATTACATTGTCTCGTCGGTAGGATAGAATCTGCTTTGGAAATAAAAGAATATGCCCTAGGGTGTTTCTTTGATGTTGAGGGGGCATTTGACAGAGTATCGTTTGATGCTCTGGAAGATGCCTTGGTACGAAAAGGTATACATCCCGTCTTAATCAATTGGATAGGTGTCTATCTTAGGAGTAGGGTTATACAGGTTTCCCTTGGCGGGCGCACCATGATAGTACAAGTGGGGAGAGGTTGCCCTCAAGGGGGTTGTCTCTCACCTAAGTTGTGGTGCGTCGTCATGGATGACCTTTTGGTTAGGATGAATTCATCGGGATTTTATGTGCAAGCATATGCCGATGATGGTGTTATTTTATTGTTAGGGCGCTGTTTGTCCACTATTTCGGACCTAATGCAAAGCGCCCTTAACATGGTATATTGTTGGACACAGGATAAGGGTCTTTCTATTAATCCTATTAAGACCCAGGCAATTCTATTTACTCATAGAAGGAAGATAGTAGGTTTTACACCTCCTAGGTTGTTAGGTACTTCCATACAGGTTAGCAAATCAGTGAAGTTCCTTGGAGTAGTTCTCGACAGTAAATTGAACTGGTCGGAACATGTTAAGACACAACATCAAAAGGCGATAATCTCCTTTTGGCAATGTCGAAGAGTTGTAGGTAAGAACTGGGGAATCACTCCCAAGATGATGTTCTGGATTTATTGTATGGTCATTAAACCTAGATTGGTATATGCGGCTTTGGTGTGGTGGCGTCGCATTGAAACACGATCTGCTAGGCAGCTGTTGGAAGAAGTCCAACGCTTGGCTTGTCTGGCGGTGACTGGAGCGTTTCGGACTACACCGACCGCATCTATGGAGACTTTGTTAGGGATTCCACCTCTCTTTGTGGAGGTGAAAAACCAGGCAATGAAAGCCTGTTATAGAATTAAACAGGCAGGTTTTTGGCAGGGTAAGCGATATGGTCATTCTACCATTTATCGTGAGATGCTTTTAAGGATTCCCATTACAGGTTTCCCTTCTGATAGGAATTTGAAGACTTTTGTCTTTGGTCATTCCTACAGGGTTAGGTTGCCTTCTAGGGAAGATTGGTTAACCCTGGGTCCGTCTGGTGTGATTCCTGAGAATTATCTCCGATGCTACACGGACGGTTCCAGGATGGATGGTAGGTCTGGGGCTGCCGTCTATTTTGAGACGGGAGATCATTTGGTAGCGCCTCTTGGTGAGTGGGCCACCGTTTTCCAGGCTGAGGTTTATGCAATTCTTTGCTGTATTTTGGATGAGAGGGTGCGTAACACTAATTTAAAAGGTGTTTGTATCTGCTCGGATAGCCAGGCTGCGTTGAAGGCGCTTAATTCATGTGTCTTCACTTCCAGATTGGTGTTGGAATGTTCTAGAAGACTGGAAGATCTTTCTTCATTAAAGGATGTGCTTCTGGTCTGGGTTCCAGGTCATATGGGAATTTTTGGGAATGAGGAGGTGGATAGGTTTGCCAAATTAGGTGCCTCTCTCCCTTTCATTGGTCCAGAGCCTGCTGTTGGTGTGTCTTCTGGCACATGTTTGTCGGGCTTTCAGACGTGGATGACCTCACAGCACTCATCCTTATGGATGAGTGCAGTGGGTTGTCGGCAGTCTAAAATGCTCATTGGGGGCCCGGACGGAGCTTTGAGCAGTGGGGTCCGATGTCTTTCACGGACCTCCCTCAGGTATCTGGTTGGATTCCTCACTGGGCATTGTGGTTTAAGGAGACATCTCTATATAATGGGACTTGTGCCTGACCCTTTTTGTAGAGTTTGTGAAACTGAGGAGGAAACACCCATGCATTTGATGACGAATTGTTTGGGTTGTGAGGAGATTAGGTTTAGGACCTTCGGCCGGAATAGGATGTCGGTAGAGGATCTTAAGCTGTGTCCTTTTAAGGTTTTGGTCCGATTTGTTCGGTCTGTTGTGAAACTTAGATGGTTAAAACCTGGGCCTGGATTTTCATTCTAGTCCCAGTGGTAGGTATTCTTTAGGGGCAGCTATATGGGCCCGAGGGGGCTTTGGATAGCGTAGGGTTTACTTCCCTCCCCTTTTGGGAATAATAATAATAACAACTAAAATTAATAGGAGAAAGGTGGAAGTATTAAAAATAATAAAAAACCAGTTCAAAAAAAAAAAAGAAAAGAAAAATATAATCTTGGAGAAGTGAACGTTCTCTTCATTAGAAAACTTATGTGATGTGCGTTGTTGCATGCTGCAATCTTATGATACTACCGAAACTAGACGTTGTATTATTAAGTAATACTAATAAAAATGAAATGACACAAAAATAATATTGCATTATTTTAATATATTATATAATTTTTTTTTTTATTACGCTTATTATTTATTATTGCGTATGTATCAAAATGAAATTTCCATTTAGATTTCTGTTGATTTCCTCTGCAGAAGACGAACAGTTACGGTATAATTAATTACAAATTGTAAATTTGGGAATCTTTCGACTTTCTTTACTGCAATTATCACAAATTAATTAGAAAAAATTTTTTTTTTAATCATTTGATTTGAAATTTACAAATGTGGATTCATTAAGTGATCTCGTGGCCTGAGCCGTCGGGGCTGGATGTCCGGGAGGTGTGATAGGAAAAAAAGAAGTTGAGAAGAGATGGTGCAAGCTGAGGTTTTCATGGAAGTTGATGTAACAGGATTTAGCGAGATCTGCTGCCCAACTCCTCCTTCCAGGCAGTACGGCCACTCTATCCTTGCGGGGAGTTTAGTCACGACGCGTAAATCACCTCATTCGGGATTCCACCAGGAATATTGAATGGGATGGTTACGCATGCGCTGCAAAGCCCTCTATAATAGGTTTGAGAAGGAGAGAAGTTAGGTTAGATAGATAAATAAACTAGAAGTAAAGCTGAACACTGTATATTCGAAAAGTAGCACAAACTGCCTGGGCTCTTTCACTAAACTTTATAAAATGGTAGTGAGATGTAAAGAGAAAGGTTAATGACGTGTTGTTGACTGCTGTATAAACTCTGCTGCAAGACTGTCGGTAGACTCCTTTCTATGGCTGACACAGCTGTATTTAAACAGTTTCTCCCACTCTAATCTGGCCTAAACTAGAGAGTAATTGCCTCTCTCTCTCTCTGCTTGGATCCCTCTCTTCGGATCCTATTACACCAATATAATAGGATTGAGAGGAGATAAGTTGGGTTAGATAGATAAATAAACTAGACGTAAAGCTGAACACTGTATATTCGAAAAGTAGCACAAACTGCCTGGGCTTTACACTAAAATTTATAAAATGGTAGTGAGAGGTAAAGAGAAAGGCTGATGACGCGTTGTGACTGCTGTATAAACTCTGTTGCTAGACTGTCGGTAGACTGCCTCCTATGGCTGATACAGCTGTGTTTAAACAGTTTCTCCCACTCTAGTCTGGACTAAACTAGAGAGTAATCCTGCCTCTCTCTCTCCCTTTCCTCTCTCTCTCTTTCTGCTTGGATCCCTCTCTTCGGATCCTAATACACCAATATAATAGGTTTGAGAAGGAGAGAAGTTGGGTTAAATAGATAAATAAACTAGAAGTAAAGCTGAACACTGTATATTCGAAAAGTAGCACAAACTGCCTGGGCTTTACACTAAAATATATAGAAATGGTAGTGAGAGGTAAAGAGAAAGGTTGTTGACGTGTTGTGACTGCTGTATAAACTCTGTTGCTAGACTGTCGGTCGACTGCCTCCTATGGCTGACACAGCTGTATTTAAACTGTTTCTCCCACTCTAGTTTGGCCTAAACTAGAGAGTGACCCTCTCTCTCTCTCTGCTTTGGATCCCTCTCTTCGGATCCCATTACACTCGCACACGAACTGGACAAGATACAACCAGATGACGTCGGCAGTGAGGCGACAGGAAATTAAACAAAATTGCAGCTTCCCCAAAACTCTGGAAAATTGTTTAAAACAAAAGCTGATAGGCATTTAAAAGCTTAAATTATATGTATACCAAGTTTATAGAAATTCGTTTGAAGACGTTTTCGTGAAAAATTACGAAAAATTGAAGCAAAAAATCAGTAAGGGCACATAATTGGTAGATTTTGACCGAAATCTTCTTCTATCTTGTCAGATAGTACCTAAAGAGAATTCAAATTTGAGCTTTCTACGATTTTTCATAATTTGAGATATCTTGTTCGTACATAACAGCTGATAACAGAACAATTCGTTTAAAATATTATTTTTTTTTTTTTGTATTATGGAGATTCGAAACTTGTATTTCCGATAAAAATTCAATTTCGACAATTTGACACGAATTTAATTGGAAATTGCAGTATGTAAAAAAATAACCATTACTAATAGTGGTGACTTTGTGCAGTGCACAACCAACCAACACATGGCGGTCCTGAATTAAATTATCTGCAGTAAGAGAAAGTTGTGTGAGAAAATCGTGATTATAGTGAGAGAAGTTGTGAGAAAATTGTGTTCACATCAGGCGCGTAGGTCAGGGAACAGATGCTCGAACTGGATAACCTTTCAATACAAGATAATGTATAATAATAATAATAATAATATTAAATTAGTAATATTAATAAAAAAAAGTAACAATAAAAACTCAAATTTTTCACAAGACAAATGTATTTATTTAATTACATATTCATCTGAATCTTTGACCTAGATAAAATGTTAGAAGCATCTGGATATGGCCTCTTTACTTCTTCATCTTGGTTTACTGCCTACCTGTTTACCTGTACCGTTACCACTACACAGTCAGTTGTCCTTTTTTATAATCCACCTGTATATGACGGCCCACTTCCCATTTTATGCGTTTACAAAACCGGCCAACAGGACCCAAACAGGAATAGGGCATGTTGAATTATTAAAATGCATTCATGTTTTTATTAGCTGTTCCCTTTATTTTCATTAGAATTACTAGGTTAAATTATCTAGTATTATTGAAATCGAATATATTGTCTTTTTCAATTATTGTAATTATGTATTTGTTTGGGAATATTTTGTTTAAATTACTTTATTTATATAATATTAAAGTTAAGAATAATGTACAGTTTCTTATCCTCATCCTTTTATTACTTTAAGCTATCGAGCTAACTTATGCAATCGAGTAGCCATTTTTAGCCGACTTTTCGCAACAATTGTATGTTTATTCTACTTGTTTATTAAAGAACTATTTTGAAGGTTGTCAAGTTACATAGATGTTTGTGGATTACAGAGATAACCTATGAACATGTGTTCCTAAAGATTGTGAGGTAATCAGTAAGAAATTAATTTTCTATACCACTTAATACAAAGGTTTTTGATTGAAGAGGGGAATTGTGTTCCCGAAACTAGTATCAAGATAGAATTAAATTGTTACAAATCTTGAAGTAGTAAAAACCTGGTTGAAGTTACTCCAAATTCCCTACTGTGTTACAAGGATGATTCCAGAACGAATGGCAGGTCCTTGTCTTTTGAGACAGGACATCATTTGCCAGTATCTCTTGTTGAATGGACCACTGTTTTCCAGGTTGAGGTTTATGCTATTCTTTGTTGTATTTTGAATGAGAGGATACATAAGAAAGATTAACCTGAAAGGTGTTTGAATCTGCTCGGACAGTCATGCTGCGTTGAAGGCGCTGAATTCATGTGTCTTCACTTCAAGGTTTGGACTACAATGTTCTAAACGACTCTGTACTACTTCAAAGGATGTGCTTCTAGTCTGGGTACCAGTTCATTTGGGGATTTTTGGAAATGAGGAGATGGATAGGTTTCTCTCTCCCTTTCATTGGTCCCAAGCCTGCTGTTGGCTCAGGCACATGTCTCTCAAGCCTTCCAGCTATGCATAGCTTCACACTATTCATTCCTATGAATGAGCACAATGGTTGTCGGCAGTCTACCGGTCAGGGCTTTTAGTGAGGGGGCGCTGTGACTTTCAGGGATGCCTCTCAGATACCTGGTTGGTTTCCTCACTGGGCATTACGGCTTAAGGAGACATCTGTGTACAGTAGGGCCCATGCCAGACCCCTTTTGTAGGGTTTGTGAGACACAAGAAGAAACACCCATACATCTCATGACGAATTGTTTTAGTTCTGAGGAAATTAGATTCAGGATCTTTGGTCGAAACAGGATGTCGGTGGTAGAACTTTGGTTATGTTCCTCTTAGGTTATGGTCCGATTTATTCGGATTACGGAAAAAACTTGGATGGGTGAAACCCGGGTTCGGACTTTTGTTCCAGACTCGGTAGTTCTTATTTTTTTTTGGGGTAGCTATACGGACCCACAGAGGCTTTGGATAGCGTAGGATTTGGCCCTGCCTTCTTTTGAATAATAATAATACTCCAAAAATTATTCTTATTTAATCCTAGTTCATAACTTTCTAATGAACTTATAATTTCTCAGCCAATAAACTTTTATAAATTTTATAGACGTAATTAAGGGAAACTAAACGTATTAGTAAAGACCCCTTCGCCTAGGCGCTATAATACAAACTCGTACTAATACACACTTGTAAAAATTCCAATTTTGGAGTAACTTTGAAGATATTCGTTCTGCGAACCAGTTTGAAAAAACCTAACCAATTTCTAGGGGGAACAATTAAACAGTAAAACATCTTTTGTAGAGTTCCTAAACTCTAGAGTAGAGTTCCTGGTCATCGATTCCAATTTACCTCAAAAGGGGCTTCCAACGTTGGTTCATTACTGATTGATATCGATTGGCTTTAACATCCTGCCTTTCCAACACACAGTATAAATTTGGAAGTAAATTTAACAAAAAAAAAAAAAAAGAAAAAGAAATCTGTATAACTTACAAGATATAAAATTAAATGTGAAATCCACAAAAAAATACTCGTATCGTAAACCAAGAAAAATCAGGCTAGATACATTTAAATGAAAGCGTTTAGTTCATTGGTACTTCACTGTCACTTTCTCAAAAAAATAAAAAAAATAAAAAAGACAAAAAAATAAAAAATCAGTCTGTCTGTGACATGTCTGGTAAAGTGAAGATCACGTACATTGAAATATCAATGTAGAGTTCTGAAGGAGAAATTCCCCTCTTCCTTCCTGATCTTTATATAGATGCACGCACTCATCGATACCTCTATTATTAGTTATACGTACGTTTTTTTTTAACAAAATATAGAACACCTTCATTTTTTTTTTTTTTTTTTTATATTTCTCTCTTTACGGTAAATTAAAACTCTCGATTCTTTAATTTAGTTCAGATATGGGGGAACCCTCAAGAGAAGGAAAAAAATCGACGTAGTAAGAAGTAAAAGATAATTGCATATTATTTAAGTGGAGCGATATATGAAGATATATTTTGGTATTACGTGATAACTATTTTGTTTAAAAAAATCTAAGGTGAAAACCCCTACATGAAATATTGTATTTCTCTATTGTAATTATCATACAATTAATTAATTGACGTATATGTGAGAATGGGAGAACTAATACCTGCCACGGATGGCAACTTTTGATCGTGTAGGAAGTCTACCTGCACAGTTTCAATTTATTGGAGGGATAGATCTGAGCAGAGATTGGCTATGCCAGTGCATATGTTACCGGCAAAGTATGAAATCAGGCATTATGTACAATGCCTAGGCATTTCGTACATTACCTGAAGACATTAGGTAGAATGACCTGAATACAATTTGTAGAATTTACCCCAATTTCGTATTTTGCCTAGGCATTCAACTGAATGCCTATGGCGAATCAGGCAAAGTTAACAAATTCCCATTATCCGTACTTTTGTAAGCCCCATAAACTCCAAGGTAAATAAGCAGTCTTGAGGTAGATCGCAAAACTTCTCCCTCTTCCACCTCTTCGCTGCTCGATGGAACCTCGCGCTGATTGCGATAGCAAAGGGGCGACCAAGTGTAGACTGGCTTGGAAACGAGAGAACGATGTCGTCTCTCGCTGCTGCTTTGAGCGAAGATTTCATAAATATACATCACGTCAAATCCGTCCTCTCGATGTTTTGTCACTTGTCTAGTGTAGGAGTAATTCATTTAAATATAACTATGAGATCTTAAATATACCTATAAGCGAAGGAAAAAAACCAACAAAGCCAGTGATCACATACAGAGGGATTACATGTAGCGTAGAATGTTTACAATACTGGTTAAGTTTTTAGAACTTAGCGGAATCGAGAATGGTCAGAAACTGAGGAACACAATATCCTCGGAGCGGTTTGTTTTGAGTCCCCTTCATTCTTCCTCGGTGATTGCTTCCACTTACACGGCCTCAGCAGCAGCTATGGTGGGGGCAAAGGACGTGCGGCCGAGTGGGCAAGATGGATGGGGCTAGAGAAGAGTAACACATACGCGAGTGGATCAGAAAATAAGTCTTGTTTAAGTAAAATTATGTTAATGGAAATGAAGTAGCAAATTTAACTTATTTTCTTAGTGAAAAAAAAAAACTAGCAAAACTTAAATCCTCTTAATGAGCACCAAATAGTTGCATTGATTAATATTATTTAAATAACAGAATTTATAGATCTTGAAAGAAAATATAATGTGATATCTGATTACTAATAATAATATTATTGCAAAAGGCCACAAATAGTAGCATCTATAACTAGTGAAATGTAATTGATGTGTTGTGTCGTAGTAGTGGCTTGTGGCGTGAACGGTTTTGTAAAGGATTTGTGAGTATATATGTTTAAGAGAGAAGTATCAGAAATAATCAAGAGATCACACTGTTTTTAGAAATAGATATATTCTCTAAGTGAATTTAAGTAAACTATGTTTTAACTTATGACTGGCACTGATGCTAAGATAGCGATTCCTGGTACAAGTCTTCTGATTGAATGTCTAATACAGACTGTCTTGAAAGAATGCCTTCTCTTGTTAGTAAAAATCTTTCCCTGTGAGAAGGGGTGAAAAGATAGAGCTACCAAAGTTCTGTGAACTCTAAAAGCTAACCAGGTCCTTTGAACTCTTTCTGTAAATGTAGTCTTCTACCTGTGTGTACCCTTTTTGCCAGCGAATGTTAGATTTTCTTCATAATTTTGATATATTTCAAATAAAATATATTTCTATATTTATGGCATACATCACACACTAGGCAATAATTATATATGGCCATTAATAGACATAGTTTTTAAGTCTTTCCATAGTTTGTCTAATACGACGTAAAAATTCTATAGAATGCCTAGGCAATGTATACGAATAACTAGCCCAAGTACGAAATAAAAAAGATATTTCTTACTTTGCCTAAAGTAGGTAGGTAATAAATGAAATGCCTAGGCATTCTATACAATACCTAAGATTCATACTTTGGCAGTAATATATATTTTCATACTTTGACGGTAAATACTGGTCGGTTTATTTATATCTCTCTAAACATTTTCCCACAAAAATTGATTTTTTTGGCTGTTCCGGTTGGCGGGGGAGGACAGTAGCGTTATGGTTTCCTTTAATCACTGCCTGCGTAATAATTAATATATAATAAAAAATTGCTAGAATTCCAAATTTGACGAAAGTCGGTTAATCGACAGTGCAATTTTGCAGAATAGGTTTTGAGTTTGTTTTTTTTTCAGAATAGAAACGTATCATTTTTATTTGAAATATTTTTCTGTAAAGAATGATTTTAGAGGGGGTATTGTTAAGTCTGTCAGTTAGATTAAATTTAAATTTATATACAAGCTTCCTTAGTTTTGAAATAGAGCGCTCCATATAAGGCCGTTCAGATATACAAGTAAAATCCCCATTACCATTTTTATGGCCAGCCTAAATAAACATTGTAACGTTGTAAAATTTTAAAGAAAATTTCTTAATTAAATTGTATTAATTACGGTAAGAGAAACTCGTACGAGTATTTTCTCACGAGTTGTCGTCACAAACTTGTTTGGTTTTTCAATTTTCCAATAAACCGAATATTATAGACTTAATAGGATATATTTTTTTTTGTTTGTTTCTTTCTAGCGTCTTTTTCAATAAAACCTGTTATTTGCAAATTGCCTATTTTTTTTTATTTTTAAACTATTGTTAAACACGGATGAGACCTCGAAAAACACTAAAGGTCAATTGACAGGAAACTCTCAATTTAAGAGGCTATTGTTCTCTATTTAGGTATAGAAAAAGCGTAGTAATTTGGTCATGTACGTAGTCAGTTTTTAATTAATTCAGAGATAGCGCTGCAAACTTTCTATTAATCAATTCAAATTATTCACTTTAATATATTATATACTCGTATATGTGTGTGTATATGTGTGTTTTGTATGTAGTATGCAAATAATGTTCGCCAACGCAATACAGCCAATTTCTTTTGATTCTAGCAATTAATAAATTTTTTGTTGTGCATTTTGGGGGTGGGGACTTTTTTTTTTAATTTAAGGCGCGCGAACATCTATGGTCATTAGTGCCGGAGCCTTCTCAGTGCACTGCCAGCCTCCGGACAGTGTTCTCTCGCTACAGACAACACTGTCCATCATCGGGCTGGGCGTGAGTGCAATCAGCCTCTGGCTCTCCAGGTTGGAGAATCCCTCACCCCACCTAAACCAATCCTGATTCGTTCCCCTTGCAGGGTTGCGTGTAAGTTACCTGGGTTACTGAAACCCCTGTACTTGAGGCAATTGACAGGAATCAGTAGGTGGATTCTGTAGATACATTGGGCGTGCGATCAGACAGGCTAGCTCGTTAGAGCTGAATTACTGAGCGATGGGCGCAAGCTAGTTTCCGAGCCAATTGCTTGCGATTGAGGTAGTGGCCGTGGTTTAACCAATTACTCCAATGACCGCCGAGGTCATGAGTTGAGCGAGAGGAGACTCACAATATAAAATAAACCCGGGAGCCAGCCCGTTGCTGGAAGTGCATCTGCTGGGTATGACCAGAGCCACGGTTCACCTAGAGCCTGCTAGAGATTGCCTTCTGCTTCGGCACTTCTGCTATGGTCGGGTATTGCACTAAAAGTCCTTCCATGGCAGTGACATCCCCTTCTTGTTTGTAACAGCAACCAAAGAGAAGCTCAGCAAAGAGAAGAAAAACAAAACCCAAAACCACTCTCTCGGACTGGTGTCGGAGGAGCTGTATAAATATAGCGACGGACAGTCCATAGAAACACAGTTGAAATCAGTTCAGTACATCCAATCGCTACGTGTCATTCTCATACCACTCTACCTTAAACATTCCTCCATTGTAAAATCCAGGCAGTGTGTGTCTATTTATTAATATATTAGTTAACCAGTGTTAACCAAGTCTTCTTCTTATATCATCAACAGACCTAAATTCTCTTCACCAAACACATAACAGCAACCAAAGAGAAAGCTCAGCAAATAGAAGACAAACAAAATCCAAAACCACTCTCTCGGATTGGAGTGGGAGAAGCTGTGTATAAATATAGAGACGGACAGTCCATAGAAACACAGTTGAATTCAGTTCAATACATCCAAGCGCTACGTGTCATTTCCATACCACTCTACCTTAAACATTTCTCTATTGTAAAGTCCAGGCAGTCTGTGTCTCTTAATTAATATATTAGTTAACCAGTGTTAACCAAGTCTTCTTCTTATATCATCAATCAGACCTAAATTCTCTCCACCTAACACATCCATTATATTGTTAAACGATCCCGTTGCTTGCCACGGGGAGGATTGGTATGCCCTAAATGGGTAGATACGGTCTATAAACTACCCCTCAGTACCAAGGGGAAATGGGATAAACGGGGAACAATGACCATCATCTGGCAGTGAGCTGTAGAGGCTTCTAGGAGGAAAAAAATCTAATAAAATCTGTAGTTGGATTATAAAAGTTGTAGTTTATCACTTTTTCCCGAAAAGTTTGACTTTAGAGAGGTTCGAAGGGGGGCTACATGCTCATTACAAAAATATTGAAGATTAAACACTATAAATATTGAAGACTACTAAAAAATTATAAGTTTATCAAATATAACTAATAATATAAAATATAAACTGTCGCTGCAGAAACAGATCAATAATAAACTACATCACAACTATTGAAATTTCTTAAAAACTATAACTTGTGATATACCATTACCAAGTGTTACGGACACTAGGATGTGTCACAAGGTTTATAAAGAGCTAGGAGAACGGAATCCAGAATTATACCAAAAAAATTTGTGTTGCAATTAAAAAAAAAAAAAAAAAATCTGGTGTGAAACACTCACACAACTTTCTCTTACTCCAGTTCTCAAAATGATAATTGACAAATTTTATAGTTTGTGTACCACAATTTAATGAAATTCGTCGAAAACTGAAAAAACTGTTCAGTAAAAGCGCACTTCCGGTTAAACTAATTTTCTTGAAACTTGGAATTTCAGCCATCTATTTATTTCTAACTAATTATGTTTGGATGATAGAATTGTATAATCAACTAGGATAGCACTTTGATGAAAATCTAACCCTACCCCTCCCCTAAAAGTGCCTTTAAAAGAATTTTCCCAGAGAAATGTTTTAGATAAAAGTTGTAGATCTTTGCATGTTTAGTTTATATACGAAGTTTCATAAAAATCGTCGGAGCCATTTTTGAGAAAATTTTGAAAAAGTGAATAAATCATTTAGTAAAGTGGTAAAGTAAACGCACTTCCGGTTATCCGATTTTTTTCAAACTCGGAATTTCAACAACATATTTAATTCTAATTAACATTATTTAGATGACAGAATTGTGAAATAAACTGAAATAGCACTTTAGATGAAAACCTAACCCCACCCCTCCCCCAAAAAGTGCCCTTCAGAGCATTTTCCCGGAGAAATGTTTCAAATAAAAGTTGTAGCTCTTTGTATGTGTGGTTGATATTTCGAGTTTAAAGAAAATCGTCGGAGCCATTTTTGAGAAAATCGCAAAAAAGTAAAAAATCTAACTAGTAAAGGGTACTTCCGGTTGAGGAATTTTGACAGATAACGTACTGTCAGATCCCATGGTGATACCTAAACGGAATATCAAGTTTCAACTTTCTAAGGTTTTTCGTTTTTAATACATACATACATACACACACACACACACACACACACACACACACACACACACACACAGACCATTTGCTAAAAACCTCTTTTTTGGACTCAGGGGACCTCAAAAAGGATATTTCCGGTGATAAGTCGATATCGAATATTTGACACGATTACAATACTTCCTCTTACTAGGAGTAAGAGAAAGTAAAAATTGTGCTGTACACGCACATAACTTTATCTTACTCCAATTTTCAAATTTGTGATTGTAAAATTTTATAGTTAGTATACCAAATGTAAGGAAATCCGTCGATGTTATTATGAAGAAAATAGCAAAAATTAAAAAAAAAAAAAAACTGTTCTGTAAAAACAGACTTCCGGTTTACAATAATTGTCTTGAAACTCGGGATCCTGGCAATCTATTTATTTCAAATTAATTTTGTTTGGATGTATGAATTGTATAATCAACTATGATATTACTTTAGAAGAAAACATAACCCCACGCTTACCCCAAAAGCCCCTTAAATAACTATACCAGGAGAAAATGTTTCAAATAAAAGTTGTAACTCTTTGTATGTTTAGTTTAGATTCCAAATTTAGAAAAAAGTTAGAAAAACGTTAGAAAAAGTTAGAAAATATCTGAAAACCGAAAAAAATACTTTTCAATAAAAACGCACTTCCGGTCATACGATATTATTCAAACTCGGAATGAGTGGTCCTGAGAAAGCTCCAGGCCCTATGATGTGATAGATGCTGACGCGCCTTAAATTTAAAAAAAAAATCTGTTGTGAAACACTCACACAACTTTTTCTTATTCCTGTTCTCAAAATTATAATTGACAAATTTTATAGTTTGTGGACCAAATTTAACGTAATTCGTCGAAAACTGAAAAACTGTTTAGTAAAAGCGTACTTCCGGTTTACTAAATTTCTTGAAATTCAGAATTTTGGCCATTTGTTTATTTCTAATTAATTTTGTTTGGGTGATAGAATTGTATAATCAACTATGATAGCACTTTAGAGTAAACATAACCCCACCCCTCCTCCAAAAGTGCCCTTAAATGAATTTTCCCAGAGAAATGTTTTAAATAAAAGTTGTAGATCTTTTCATGGTTAGTTTATATAAGAAGTTTCAAGAAAATCATCATTGCCATTTTTGAGAAAATCGCGAAAAAGAGAATGAATCATTTAGTAAAGTGGCAAAGTAAACGCACTTCCGGTTATCCAATTTTTTTCAAACTCGGAATTGCAATAACATATTTAATTCTAATTAACATTATTTAGATGACAGAATTGGCTAATAAACTAAAATAGCACTTTAGATGTAAACCTCACCCCACCCCTCCCCCAAAAGTGCCCTTAAATGAATTTTCCCGGGAAATGGTTTCAAATAAAAGTTGTAGCTCTTTGTATGTGTAGTTGATATATCAAATTTAAAGAAAATCGTCAGAGCCATTTTTAGAGAAAATTGCAAAAAGTAAAAAAACCAACTAGTAAAGTGGTACTTCCGATTGAGGAATTTTGACAGATAACGTACTGTCAGATCCCATGATGATACCTAAACGGAATATCAAGTTTCAACTTTCTAAGGTTTTTCGTTTTTGAGCTATGCTGTTCACATACATACACACGCATGCGCGCACACACTCACACACACACACACACACACACACACACACAGAGTTGCTAAAAACCACTTTTTTGTACTTAGGGGACCTCGAAACGGATATTTCCGGTGAAAACTTGACACGAATACAATACTTCCTCTTACTAGGAGTAAGAGAAAGTAAAAAAAAAATAAATATGGAAATCAACGACTTTGAACAAACTTGATGAATCAATCCTTTTATTGATGGTGGAAAAATCTGAATACGTTCAAAAATAAGAAAAAAAAAATCTGGTGTGAAACACTCACACAACTTTCTCTTACTCCAGTTCTCAAAATGATAATTACAAATTTTATAGTTTGTGTACCAAATTTAATGAAATTCGTCGAAAACTGAAAAAACTGTTCAGTAAAAGCGCACTTCCGGTTTACTAATTTTCTTGAAACTTGGAATTTCAGCCATCCATTTATTTCTAACTAATTATGTTTGGATGATAGAATTGTATAATCAACTAGGATAGCACTTTAGATGAAAATCTAACCCTACCCCTACCCCTAAAAGTGCCCTTAAAAGAATTTTCCCAGAGAAATGTTTTAGATAAAAGTTGTAGATCTTTGCATGTTTAGTTTATATACGAAGTTTCATAAAAATCGTCGGAGCCATTTTTGAGAAAATTATGAAAAAGTGAATAAATCATTTAGTAAAGTGGTAAAGTAAACGCACTTCCGGTTATCCGATTTTTTTCAAACTCGGAATTTCAACAACATATTTAATTCTAATTAACATTATTTAGATGACAGAATTGTGAAATAAACTGAAATAGCACTTTAGATGAAAACCTAACCCCACCCCTCCCCCAAAAGTGCCCTTCAGAGCATTTTCCCGGAGAAATGTTTCAAATAAAAGTTGTAGCTCTTTGTATGTGTAGTTGATATATCAAATTTAAAGAAAATCGTCAGAGCCATTTTTGAGAAAATCGCAAAAAAGTAAAAAATCCAACTAGTAAAGTGGTACTTCCGATTGAGGAATTTTGACAGATAACGTACTGTCAGATCCCATGGTGATACCTAAACGGAATATCAAGTTTCAACTTTCTAAGGTTTTTCGTTTTTGAGCTATGCTGTTCACATACATACACACGCACGCACGCACACACAGACAATTTGCTAAAAACCACTTTTGTGTACTTAGGGGACCTCGAAACGGATATTTCCGGTGAATACTTGATATCGAAAATTTGATACGAATACAATACTTCCTCTTACTAGGAGCAAAAAAAAAAAAAAAAAAAAAATTATATATATATATGGAAATCAACGACTTTGAACAAACTTGATGAATCAATCCTTTTGTTGATGGTGGAAAAATCTGAATACGTTCAAAAATAAGAAAAAGAAACTTGAAAACAATTTGACGTGATATAATTTCAGACAGCTATGATAATAGTTTCGAGGTTTAGAGGAAATTTTTAACAGATAAACTTTGAGAAATGTTTTGTGAAGAGAAAGTTTTGTGATTAATGCTACACACTTTAGATTTATTTATTTGTAAATTATAGATCCCAAACAACCGGTCCCCCACACAATTTTATATTAAAAACAATTCATTAACTTCCTTTATTTATATTTCTTTCACTTAATGTTTATAATTAAAAAATAATAATTACACCTTTCATACATTCACTAAATTTGTATTTTGAAATTTGTTAACCGGATGGACAATTTGTTTAATTTATTTTATATATTTAATTGACCTAAAATTTTAAACGTGCTTTTTTACATGGTTTAATGAATGTGGACCAAAACAGGAAACTTCAATTAGTAGGAAATAAATATAAAGATTAATATTAGAATTTTTTTGTTTACTTTCTCTTACTCCTAGTAAGAGGAAGTATTGTAATCATGTCAAATTTTCGATAAGAAGTTTTCACCGAGAAATATCCGTTTTGAGGTCCCCTGAGTCCAAAAAAGTGGTTTTTAGTAAATGGCTGTGTGTGTTTATATGTATGTATATGAACTGCATAGCTCAAAAACGAAAAATCGCAGGAAGTTGAAACTTGATATTCCGTTTGATTACATGATATTCCATGGGATCTGACAGTACGTTATCTGTAAAAATTCCTCAACCGGAAGTATCACTTTACTGAATGTTTTTTTTTTCATTTTTTTTTTTTGCAATTTAATAAAAAATTGCTCCAACGATTATCAACTATACATACAAAGATCTACAGTTTTTATTTGAAATACTTCTTCAGGAAAATGCATTTAAGGGCACGTGTAAGGGAGGGCGGTGTGTGGGTTGCTTTCTAAAATGCTGCTCTAGTTTATTACACAATTCTATCATCTAAATAATATTATTTAGAATAAATATTTTGTTGAAATTACCTTGTTTGAAGAAAATCAGATTACCGAAAGTGCGTTTTTACTGAAAAGTATTTTTCAATCTTCTGCTATTTTCTCTAAAACGTCTGCAACAATTTTCTTTAAACATTATATATCAACTACACCTATAAGGATCTACAATTTTTATTTGAAACTTTCTCTGGGAAAATGTATTTTATTTAAGGGCAATTTCGGGGGAGTGATGGGGGGTTAGGTTGTCCTCTTAAGTGCTACTTCAAGGGCTATTAAGTATATATATATATATACTTAAGTGCTACTTCAAGGCTATTTAGGTATATATATCTATACTACTTAGTGCTACTTCAAGGGCTATTAAGTATATAATATACTTAAATAGCCCTTGAAGTAGCATTAAGAGGACAACCTAACCCCTCTATATATATATATATATATACATATAGGGTGTAACAGCAACCTCTGGCAATACTTCGGGATATGGTTTGTCACTTTATTTGGAACACAAAATTTCTAATAAACCATGGTCCGTTTCGTTCGCCTTCAAAAGTTATTCTTCATTTTCTAAAATTTTCAATTTTCCTACTTTTTCTCATAAAATTGATTATATCTCAAAAAGTTTTTAACATAAATCATATTCAAATACACCTTTGGAAAGAGCATTAAATTTCCTATAAGAAACAGAAGTTCTATTTTAATTGAATTAATTAAAAGGTTTTTCAGAGACTTTAAACTTAACTCTACAGCTCTTCGACTGTTAAAAACCACTTTTCAATAGTATTTTCTTATAAATTTCTTTAAGGCCAGCGTACGGTCCGGTTACAGAAAAAATATCTACATTTCACCAGCTTTCCAACGATAATAATATCGTGGGGTTTCTTTCTTGTTTACTTAAAGAAAATGCGAAATAAATGTAAAAAAAACACAAAATGAAAATTGAGAGCTGTTACAAAAATGTCACAAGATTAATTAATAATCCTGTAATGAACTTTGGAATTGTTATCTCAGATAAAAAATTCGTCTAATTCTAATAAACAGAAACATTTAGTCATGATTTAGCTGGTCATACATTCAAAATGCCAGAGTTCTTTGTCATAGAATAGCGAGATATGGTTTTTATTTGTGGGTTTTGTAACGGCAGCGCGGAAGCTGCAGCTGAGTATGCTAGCCGTTGGCCTAACAGGAAACCATATAAGCAGCGTATTAAAGACTAGGGGAAACCGGTTCTGTGAGAATAAACTACCGAGGAAACTGATCATTCTGACGACGTTCTGGTTGCACGGGGATTCTCGTCACTCCAATAGTGCATGTTGCGGGTGTTTAAAGAACCATTTCGAGTAAACGTCGCCTCATCGGTCCACAAAATGTTTTGGGGGAAACGACGATTCTGGGCTGTTTGTTGTAGCAGCCAAATACAGAATTGAGTACGACAGGCGTAATCACGTTCTAGCAAATACTGTACTTGCTGCACGTGATACAGATATCTACCATCCCGTCGAAGATACCTGTGCACCGTCTGATGTGACAAACCTACCGAAATGGCAGTGCGCTAAGGGTAGAATCGTCATCAAACACATTCAAGATGCGTTGACATGAATTTTCGTAAGAACGATCTAAGATCTAAGTGTGTGTAGTCAACATTTTCTTCTTTTTCTGGCGTTACAGTACGAGGCGGTCGTTGGCCTGCTCAATACAGGTAGACCTCTGAGCCCTATCGTGGCGAAAAACGGGCACTGACTCCTTATTTTTCTCATGTCAACCTCAGGTTATCTAGCCACCTAGTTTTGTGTTGCCCAGCGTATGATGCCCTGACATACTTTCTTTACCATTCTGGCCTTCTAGTATCCTGCAAACCAGCATAACTCAAAAAGCGAAAAATCGCAGATAATTGAAACTTGATATTTAGTTTCTAGTGCTAGCTTGGGCATGTAACAGCAACCAAAGAGAGTAAATAGAAGAGAAACGAACCCAACCACTCTCTCGGATTGGAATGGGAGAAACATATATATAGAGCGACGGACAGTCCAGTATATACAGTTCAATCAGTTCAACATAGTTGTCATTACTCATTTTCCAATCTACTTTATAAGTATAAAGTCCAGGCAGATAGTGTCTCCCCACCAGTCCATGGTTAACTATGTATAATAATAAAGAGACACAGTCTGCCTGGACTTTACACTTGTAATGACAACTATATTGAACTGTCTTGAACTGTATCCCCATGATTTGTCCGTCGCTGTATTTATACAGTTTCTCCCACTCCAATCCGAGAGAGTGGTTGGGTTCATTTCTCTTCACTTTACTCTCTTTGGTTGTTGATCTCTCTCTTTGGTTCATGTTAATTGTCATTACCTATTTTCAACTCTACCATTACAAATGTAAAGTCCAGGCAGATTGTGTCTCTTTATTATTATACATAGTTAACCAGTGTTAACCCAGTCTTCTCATTTCATCTACCAGACCCAAATTCTCTCCACCTACACATCCATTATAGGCATCCCGACAATAAGATTTGAACCTTGGTAGATAAGGAGCCTCAAGGAAACTCAAGTATTTTTTCATGAAAATGGCCCGCGGAAACCTAAAAAATCATATTACAAATGTTGTCCAATATATAGTTTTGTTTCGTATTTACACTCAGGATGTGGGTTATGCCGAGATGTTAGCGTTAACTTTATATTATAGTCTTTTTTTTTTTAATCCAAACAGCCTGTCTTATTCAAATTACTTTTGCAATGGGATAGTACGATGATGATAAATTGAGAATTAGTGATGGTGATTGGATGACATAATTACACAATAATGATAACACTTTTTATAGAGTTTATATTTAACTAACTCTATTAGAAGATGGAGTTCACGGTGGAGTATATATAAGATGGGGCGTCGATTGAAAACTGTAGTTCTAAAATGTGACCCGATCACAATAATACCTCTTATAACAATGAGAGAAGGTAAAAAATTCCAAAATAAAAATATTGATTAGTAAAAGGATGGTTTGGGAGGCGTAGCCCCTCTAGTGCTAGTTTGTAATAAAGTAGATAAAATGAAGTGTAGTATAATCGTCACAATAAATCCTTTGCCTGTCAGTGATAAATTCATTTCCTATATTATGCTATCTCCCTAATATAGCCATTAATTGTGGCCGATTATATTGAAAGGAAATTCTGTTCGTTACAAAAAAAAAAAAATATATATATATACATATATATATAGAGAGAGAGAGACAATACGTGATTGAATAGTTTTTAGAAACTTCCTTAATAAAATTTCACTAATATATTTGTTACCCAGCCTCTTCTTGCTAATATGAACACGCGTAGTACTATGGGCGGTATAACATCAGAGAAAGGAAGTTTTACAAGATGATGCACGTCGTCATAAGAAGTTAAACCCACCTTATAATCCATGAACTAGGAAATAATTTATTTTTAAAGTTACTTATTAACTGTTTAACTATAGAATATCGCTTAAAATTTAATATTTGAAAGTTCTAAGAAAAAAAAAAATTGCATAATAATTGATCCGTTAATGATCATTATTATAATTGAATTTGGAATTAATTTCTTGTATATTATCGTATCTTAAAAATTAATTTTATTGATATTTTGGTGATCGGTTACGACCGCTGTATTTGATGTAAAATGGATGTTGAGGTTCGGTCAAAAACAAAAAAAAAAAAAAACTTTTTTTTTCAAATTTTCACCGACGTTTCGGCTAATTTATTGCCGCCTTCTTCAGGGTGAAAATTTGTCTGTTTAAATTTCTTAAAAACTATAATTTGTGATATACTATCATCAAGTTAAACTTGTTATCACACTATATCAAAAGTTAAACGAAATTTAAAAGGTTTTAAGAAATTTAAAAAAAAAAATTTTTACCCTGAAGAAGGAGAGAACACTTAATCAAAATCAAGTGGGGCTGCTCAATTAAATTGAGGTGCTCCAACATTCAGCGTACTCATCAATCCGTAGACATAGCAAAAAGCGATAATACTTAGCCATAAATAGTTAAAATATAAGGATGTCCTAATGTCCAATGTCAGTAAAAAAAACTAATATCTATAGATGACATAAAGTGCATCTAAGTCTAAATATATACATTATTAAGTTTATCTATAAATATGCTGGGAAATAATTCCCAGGGAGTCAACTAAAATATTCTCCACTAAAGGAGCTATGTCTTTTAGGCTTGGCGAAAAATCCAAGGTTGTCTCAGGCACCACACCTTGTACTCCCTGACCACGAACTGATCCTTAAACTTCTTATAAAAAGGAAAACATTTTTCATAAATGACCCTTTTCTCCTCATCTTTTTTTTCGCCCTGTTTCGGATCTTTACTCTCAAAACGGATGATCGGATCCAAAATATACGCTACATTGCTGGCATTGTCAAATGCTATAATATCAGCATATCTTGTAGATCCATCTGTGTCTACAGCGTATACCTGGTCTTCGAGAGTCACATAACGTTTTTTTTTTCCATAATTTCCATCAAGGCATGCTTTAGCCTATGGTGGCGTCTAGTTACAAGAAGCATGTTGTCAGGACAATTACCAAGCACATGCGCTGGTGTTTCAGGCTCTCTGCCGCATCTGCGACATATGCGACAGAGGGGTCCAGCAGCTCCTGCCGACTGTCCGCCAACCCCAGGAACAGCACGAAGTAGTGGGGCATAGTTTATGTTCAGCTTTTAACAGCATTACTTCATTCTGAATATGATAAGATTTTCTTGTCATATACAAAACTGATTTAATTTCGGGCTGTCCTTAAAGTGACATACCCCTATCCCTTGCCATTTACAGTTTGTCCATTCTTCAAAAGATTTTTCTCTCAATTGCTGTCTAAGCTTTCTGGTGTTAGGAAAATCTTTTCCACTGTCGGAACATATGGCCAACCTGAATGCACATATCTTCAACCTCGTAATCAAATATTTGTTGAAAATGGGCATCCCGAACTTTTGCGAGCTTCTGGGCAAGTGACCAGTGCTGCAGAGGAGCCTCCCACTCGCATCTAAGCAAGCCTAAGCCGCGATAGCGATGAAATGTGGGTGAAAATTTGAAAAAAAAAACAGTTTTTCTTTTTTGTGACCGAACCTCAACCAACATCCATTATACAACATTAATTTTATTATGAAAAATTTGAGAGATTAATTTTTTTTTCACACATTTTCTTTTCTCTTACTACAAAAAGAGAAAGTAAGAGGAATTATTACGATCGTACCAAATTTTCAAAAATCGAGTTTCCATTAAAAATCCTACTTTTGAAGTCCCCCAAGTGTTAGAAAAAAATGGATTTCTAGAAAATGGCTTGTATATATGTGAAAAGCTTAGTTCAAAAAATGTAAACAAATCATAGAAAGTTCAAACTTGAAATTCGTGTGGGTACATCACTATGGGATCCGAAAGGAAGACTTCTGTCAAAATTCTTCAACCGGAAGTACCACTTTACTAAATGGTTTTTTTTTTTGCTTCACTTTTATGCGATTTAAAAGTGGCTCCAACAACTTTCTTTAAACTTGCCATATTATTAATGAAACATATTAGAAGCTACAATTTTTTTTGAAACATTTCTCTGAGAAAATGAATTTATTTAAGGCAGTTAACAGAAGGAGAAGGGATTCGGGTTTTGTTTTCTTATAAGGGGCTCTATTTTACAATTATTATTACAATTTTATCATTTAAATAATATTAATTAGAATTACTATACATTCTGATACTGAGAGAAGTTAAGTACTGCCTATTTTTTCTGGCGAGTGAACGTCCAACTACCAAATTATGTGTCGTGGACAGGGGCGGAAGCACCTACTTTAGTATTAACATTTTTTAAACAAATATAAAATTTAGCAGTATGCTGGACTCGAACTGGGGTCCTCCCACTTACAAGTCCATGCTCATAACCACTACACCAACACCCGCCCCATCTGCTTCAGAGTGATCAACTGTATTTGCTCTGTGCAACTCGTATGTTATTACACTGTTTAACATCCTGATGATGGGCGGACGCCCAAAACCGATCGATGATCATAAAAAAGAAGCAAGGCTATCACGGAAAATGTCTCTGATGCTTTCCCAGTTCTGCGGAACCAACCACCACAGAATTAAAAATGTTTCCAAAATTCCGACTTTGATGAAAATCAGTTGACCGGAAGTGCGGTTTTTTTTTACTGAACAGTTTTGTTTTTTTCCCTGCGATTTTTTCTTCTCTAAAAATATCGACGTTTTTCAGTATATTACTTTCTCTTACTCCTAAGTAAGAGGAAATATTGTAATCGTGAAAATTTTCGATATCGAGTTTTCACCGGAAATATCCGATTTTGAGTCCAGAAAATGGTTTTTAGCAAATGGTGTGTGTGTTTTTTTTTTTTTTTATAACTTTCCATTTCAACATGCACCATTTGCATATTACATGTTATAATTAATACATTAGTAACTAATTTATAATACAGAATAGACTATTTAAGTACGCTCTATAAACCAAGTAAAATTAAAATAAATGAAATCTAAAATATTAAACTTATTAAGAAATACATATGTATGTATAAAACTATATACAAAATCATAATGATCATAAATTACTTTAAAATGACATAATCTAATTATCCAGTCTAAAGTTGTAATTCTTGATTGTGAACTTACATATATCACGTTTATTTTTCATCGAGTCAGTGTGTCTGTGTGAGTGTGTATCTGTGAATATATGTAAATAGGATAACTTAAAAATGAAAAATCGCAGAAAGTATAAACTTAAAATTCCGTTTGTGAGTCACCATGGAATCACGACAGTAAATTATCTGTCAAAATTCCTCAACAGGAAGTACCACTTTACTGAATGTTTTTTTTTTTTTTTTTTTCCACATTTTTGTACTTTTCTCGGAAATGGCACCAACGATTTTCTTCAAACTTGGTATATCTACTACACATACAAAGATCTACAATTTTTATTTGAAACGTTTCTCTGGGAAAATTCATTTAAGGGCTATTATGGGGGAGTTGTGGGGTTAGGTTTTCCTCTTAAGTGCTATCTCTTAGTTGATTACACATTCTACCATTTAGACAAAATTAATTAGAAATAAATAGATATCTAAAGTTTTGAGTTTCAAAAAAAATTAGTAAACCGGAAGTGTGTTTTTATTGAACAGTTTTTTTTTTTCAGTTTTTTCCGATTTTCTCCACAAAATTCACCCACGAATTTTATAAAATTTTGTATACTAACTATAAAATTTGTCAATTATACTTTTGAAAACTGCTGTAGGAGAAAGTTGTGTGAGTGTTTCACACCAGATTTTTTTTTTTTTTTTTTTTTTTAAACAAAGAAATTGTAGTGAAGTAATTTGGGCATTTCTGTTTTATTCTTAGAATGTATAGCTGGAGAGAGCTTTATTTGTCATTCATCTTTGAATATTTTTTTTTATAATTAAACGATTTTTTTTTTATAATTTTCATTTTTTTTTTTTTAAATACACTGCACACATATTGCTCATTTTAAACATTTATCCCAGATAGGATTGTTTAGAATAGTCTTTGTCGTTACAGCCAGACAGAGGAAGAAGAAAGGTAACAATGATCTATTCTTTTTTGCAATGGACGATTAACAACCAAGATATGGGTGAGTGAGTATTGGAATGAACTGGAACAATGTCCAATAATGGTGCCGGACAAGGTTTTGTGAAGTGTTCAAAAAGAGAACATTCCAGAATAGAAACAGACTAAAAAAATTAAAAAAAAAAAAATCTGATGTGAAACATTCACACAACTTTCTCTTACTCCAGTTGTCAAAATTATAATTTGTGTACCAAATTTAATAAAATTCGTCGAAAATTAAAAAAACAAAAACTGTTCAATAAAAGCGCACTTCCGGTTTACTAATTTTCTTGAAACTCGACAATTTCGGGCAGCTATTTATTTCTAATTAATTTTGTTTAGATGATAGAATTGTATAATCAAGTATGATACCATTTTAGAGTAAAACATAAGCCCACCCCTTCCCTAAAAGTGCCCTTAAATGAATGTTCCCAGAGAAATGTTTTAAATAAAAGTTGTAGATCTTTGGATGCTTACTTTATATAGAAAGTTTCAAGAAAATCATCGGAGCCATTTTTGAGGAAATCGCAAAAAGTGAAAAAAAAAAAATTTAGTAAAGTGGTAAAGTAAACGCATTTCCGCTCATGCGATTTATTTCTAACTTGGAATTTCTACAACATATTTAATACTAATTAACATTATTTAGATGAGCGAATTGTCCAATAAACTGAAATAGCACTTTAGATGAAACCTAACCCCACCCCTCCCCCAAAAGTGCCCTTAAATGAATTTTCCCAGAGAAATGTTTCAAATAAAAGTTGTAGCTGTTTGTATGTGTAGTTGATTTATCAAGTTTGAAGAAAATCGTTGAAGCCATTTTTGAGAAAGTCGCAAAAACGAAAAACAAAAAACAACAACTAGTAAAGTGGTACTTCCGGTTGAGGAATATTGACACATAACGCACCGTCAGATCCCATGGTGATACCTAAACGTAATATCTAAAAAAACTATTCAGTAAAAGCGCACTACCGGCTTACTGATTTTCTTGAAACTTGGAATTTTAGCCATCTATTTATTTCTAATTAATTTTGTTTGGATGATAGAATTGTATAATCAACTATGATAACACTTTAAAGAAAAACATTTTTAACATAATACAAGCATATTATAAAACATAATTATAAGCATATTACTGTGGTATTTTAAAGTAACTTAATTTCACTTAGAGAATATATATCTATTTTAAAAACAGTGTGATCTCTTGATTATTTCTAATACTTTTCTCTTAAACACAAATGTTTTAGAAAAGAAATGACTAATATTCAGTCCCTACCCACAGAGTCTCCTGAAACCTTCGCGGATAGAATTAGACATATCCAGTCCGCCATTAGCCTAAAAGCTCAAGCTAACCCACTCGAGACCTTACATTCTATTTTAGACAAACTGGCCACTGATTCGTTCCTAAAGTTACTTCCTCAACCGCTTCGTAATGAGGTACGAACAAAGCTACCTCAAAAATTAGACGAAGTACTTTCTTATGCTGTCACTTCGAAAACTTCTAATCCATGGCACACCCCCATCTCCATGTCGTTTCTGCGGACGAATGCATTTCCACAGAGAATGCCCGCATCAAAATAAAAATCAGAAGCCACCATTAAAACCAACTATCACTCGTAGAGTTTTGTTGTAGTCACCGAGGAGAACAAATCAGGACTTTGCCAGTTTAAGTTATAACGTAAGAGTTTATTCAAATTAAATTCAGTATAATTATAAGCATATTATTGTGATATTTTAAAGTAACTTAATTTCACTTAGAGAATATATCTATTTTAAAAACAGTGTGATCTCTTGATTATTTCTAATACTTCACTCTTGAACATATATATACTTATAAGCCCTTTTAAGCTCACGCTACTACATACACACAACACATCTACACCAACCACATTTCATAATTATCAATCTGCGTTAGCAATGGGTCAACAATTATTATGCAGTAAAAACTTGAAATTGTATATTAATTACTCCTTTTCTAGTAAATGATACTATTTATTTCCTCTTTAAAAAAGGCAATAGTATCAAATAGAGTTTACATTAATTTTCTATTTAGTAATTAAACTATTTATGGTGACCATTTACCTAATTTGATAATTAAATTGCGAAAACTGTTTATTACAGACTATTTACTTAGCACATAACAATTTATCTTCATATCTTTCGCAATTAATTCTATTTTGCAATTAAATTGTCGCTAATTTTAATTGAATTATAAAAGTACTTTTTATTAACTTACTAAATATGTTTATAAGTGCAAATATGTGACAAATGTATGCAATTAGCAATACAACTGCATAAATTAACCGTTGCATTTTTGCTATGTAGCAAATTGATTATATCATCATAATTTCGACCAAAATCAATCATGAAAGAAAAATGGTTACCTCTTTTAGCACACTTTGTAGGCAGAAAGTGCAAAAAACTTACCTATCTTATTTACTGACCAATTGTGGTGGCCAGCACTGCTGAATCCTGCAGAAATTCTATCAGTGAGGTGGTAGAAACATCTTCCTCATCTTCTTCCTTCTATTTGATGAATAGCCAGTCAGTTTTTCAAAGAAATACCGAATATTTCTCAAGGCTAAGATTGAAGCATTCTTCAATCCCATAAGCCAAGGATATTCCGTCCTCGATCTGATGCTGATAACAAGTTTATACGATTTTGAAAGTCATTTTGGATGGAAGAGTATTTCAGATGGCAGATTTTTTTTCCAATAGAACACCCATATTTACCGTTAACTTGTCATGTACGTATGCTGCTGGATTAGTACTTAACGGGTGGGGGGAGGCTTAATCACTCCCACACTCTCACCCAGAATCGCCTAAAATTAATTGTCATAAGAGATAGGTTTATCTTTACACTCTGCCATGCCCGCAAGGGGTAGTCATATTTTGCATGCAGTTACTGGGGGGTTACCACAGCTCCACTCCATACACTTCGTCAGAACAGTACACAATACACTGAAACTACATACACTCTACCCATTACAGACAAGGATAAATACAGTACACAAAGTAGGGTCTCCGTCTCTAGTTAATTGGCGTAAGCCAAGAGAGAAGGAAGGGATTAGCTCAGTGGTAGCATGCCGGACTAGCAACGCGGAGGTCCCGGGTTCGAATCTAGCAAGCTGCCCTTAGATTCTCTCTTCCTAAGAGCCTCTATAATTCACTGTACGGCCTCCAAGCTATGTTCTCTAGCTATAGACAACTTACCTATCTTATTTACTGACTAATTTTGCTGGCCAGCCCTGCTAAATCCTGCAGAAATTCTATCTGTGAAGTGGTAACAGCATCTTCCTCATCTTTTTCCTTCTACTTCATGAATAGCCAGTCAGTTTTTCAAAGAAATACCGAATATTTCTCAAGGCTAAGATTGAAGCATTAACAATCCTATAAGCCAAGGGTACTCCGTCCTCGATCTGATGCCGATTACAAACAAGTTTATACGACTGTGAAAGTCATTTTGGATGGAAAGGTTTTCAGCACTTGCTCGCTGGTCTGCTTGTTCTCCGGAATAAACATAGAAATCCTATCTTTGTAGATATCTCAGACGCTTTCATTCCCAAGTAGGCTTCCATGTCCCAAATTAAATGTGGCTTGATTCAAAGAACGCTAGAAAACAAAACCAGCCTTCTGAGATCATACCTGGCTGAATTAATTTCAGGTCTGTGCCTCGAGCATTTTCAGACTTAATGGCGATCATCACCCTCTCTGATGATGACTAGATCATAACTACTGACTAGGTTCTAGGCGTAACTAGATCCCTCGGGGTTCCCTAGATCTGAGTCCAACTGTGATATTCTCACCCTGTCAGTATGGGTTTTTCCAAAAACTCCCCTTAAGTTTCTTTTGCTTTTTTTGGCAGAATTCGATTTAGCTGTTTTTTTTTTCTACATTTGCAGAGGATTTCACAGCATTCGTAGCCTCCACAGAAGTCTCTCTCTTTTTTCCTTTGAACCAGACACATGTCATGATTCAAGGTGGACAAGGGCACCGCTGCCTGTAAGATAAATATTCAGAATAAATTAGCAGATAGTATTGCAATGTGATTACACTGAAGTCCAAGATTAGCATCTAGACCGAACCCAACAACACTGGAAATTTATTGTCACAGATTTCATAGAACTCCATAAAAATTAATTTTTCCGTAATAAAAATTAATGATTCAATTAAAAGTAATAGGTTCTCATATTCCGAAAACCGTAGAACCGTTTTCGAACCTATAACTCAGCAACTTATTCTGTAAAGCTGCACTTCAGTTAACAGTTTTTTTTCAAGTTGGAACTGTAGAACGACTTTTAATGTACCACTTTATTCTTATATGGAAGAAAAATTCTTTAATTTTAGCACAAAACACGCTAAATATATTACGTCACACCTATATTTTCATAGTAGATTAAAAGGAAATAGTAAATCATTCCTTAGCAAGAAATATTTGTTTTCTTCCGTTTTTTTTTTTGTGTTCAGAAAGAAATATAGACAAAACAAAACAAAAAAAAAATTGGGAAAAATATGCAAATAATATTGGACCATCTCTTTTCGCACGGCTAAACAAACATCTACTACACCGGTCTCGACGTATTGGCGTCTCTATTTCATTTTTTTGCTCCTTCCATTCACAATGTTTCGGCACTCTCAGGTCACACAGTTTATCATTTCACTTGGAGATGGTTATCTTGCAGAAAGTTTTGTCTTTGTGACTTTACCGTCTTCTTCTTTTATTTTGAGACAGGTTTAAAATCTATTTATGGTTGTATTTATTTATTTATATTTAAACGTGGCGAACAGTGGTAAGTGGTAGGGGTATGAGGGAGGAGAGAGAGAGACTGGTACGTTAAAGAATGTTTGATTTATTGTGAAGGTTATGGTAGTGTTATATATTCATCAATGGAGACAATCTTCATCACTATCTTATACATCAAATTACTACTTATTAATTAATATTCTAGCTGGTTATCCATCAAAAGATTTTATCGAAATGTCCATGGTTTTTTTTTTTTTTTTTTTAAATGTATTTGGTGATGTTGTGTTGTATGTTTGTAGTTAGCACGAGCGGTTTAGTAAACGGGCTTGTGAGTATATGATTCAAAGAGTGAAGAATCAGAAATAAGAAAGTAGTCACCACTGCTAACAATAAATAAATTCTATTAAAATAATAACTACAAGTTATTTGCTAGATATTTAAACTTATTAATATATTGTGAAACTGCCACTGATTTTTAGAGAACGATTCCTGAAGCAAGTGTTCTGGCTTTAAAAGCAGAATGCAGACTGTCTTGAAGGAATGCCCTCTATAGCGGGGGATTTTCTTTTACAAAAGAGTTGGCCTAACTGGTTCTCGTGCCTTTGTTTCTTTAATTGCTATGACTTTATATTTCAGTACCTGACTCTAAATACACTCTTTTTGAAGGTAAATTCACTATTTATTTTCCAAAACTGCTTCATTTAAATATTGTCAAAATTCACTGAACTATTTTCCAAAACTATTATTTTTCCATTTCGTTCTTCCACTACAATGGATAGAACGATGGAGGTTTTATGGAAAATCATTTGGTAATCTTGTCTAGAATTTATAAATATAAGGCGCATATTAATCAAAGTTTTTATTAATGTATATTATTGGAATTCCGCGATGCCAAGTATTCGAAAGACAGTGTCATGCATTGTTAGCTGTATGCGAAAAAGAGGTCTATTTTCAATATGCATGCAGCTCGTATGACCCTGTCCTCATACGTTGACCTAGTGCCTAGCGCACACTCGCCTTTGATGCAAGAATTCAGGGTTCAATTCCCGCAATGGCAAAGTCGGTGTTGACCCAGAATCGTGAGTAAAAATGGGAAGAGGAAAGGGATTAGCTCAGTGGTTAGTGCACTGGATTCCCACGCGGAAGTCCCATGTTCGAGTCCAGTGCTGCCCTTAGATTTTTTCTTTCTTAGAGCCTCTACAGCTCACTGTCCGATGATGGACAGTGTTGTCTGTAACGAGAAAACACTGTCCGGAGGCCGGTAGTGCACTGAGAAGGCTTCTGACGCTAAGTGACTATAAATGTTAACGCGCTTTAAATTAAAAAAAAAAAAAATCCCGGAAGGTCAGAAATAAACGGCGAGGGAACTGCAGCGTGCTTACCACTCGTCTCCCAATACAAATCGCCTTGGCGCAATTGGTCCTTACGGACTGTTGCACCATAAGCTTTTTTTTCATATGTCCTTGCGAGAAATTGAGACCACGAGCATTCTTCGTTGCTTCGTTCTTCTTGGAGTGGAAATTGTGATCTAATAGCGTCAACATTGGAAATTTATACTCTCAAGGGCACGTAAACAACGTGAACAAGTTTGTTGTTCCACCACCGAAAATGGAATTTAAGGAAAGTATTTTTGTAATGGATTGAGTTTAAACAATTTAATGATTTCCATGCGAACAGGTGAATTTTTGTTTTGTCATTTCATTTTACAATTCACTTCTATCGGCTATGTAAACGGCTTCATAAGGTTGCATAAATAGTCACTACCGAGGCACGTCAATTTGTATGGGGTGAGGTTCAGGGCGGAGTCCTATGTTCTTCATAGAAGGTGCAGTAAATGTACGGGTCTGCCCAACGCAGATGAGTGCGATATGGAGAAAATAGAGAGAAATTAATGGAGATATTAACTGCCACAGGAATCACCTTGCAACGGAAGCGAAATGTCCAAAATACATAGAGGAAAATAAAATAGCTAAGGAAAAAAGCAGTGTATGGTTTAACTTTTGTTGGAGTATCTTTTTTTAAAAAATCGCTAAAAGCAGCAGGTTTGAGGGCCTCATTGAGGGTGAATTTCCTGCGTTACCAGATCTCTCTCAAAGGTACAGGTATCGAAATTTAGACGCCTAAAACTTGGGGGAAAAAAAATCATATAATTTAAACATTTTTAAACCTAAATACCAATTTTTATATTAAAAAAAAAGAAGAAAAAATCGTTGTATGTTTTTCTGAATTTGGCACAAACAGTCTGTCGGCCAAACAAATACAAAGATAGACAGACAGGAAAAAATTCTTAAAATATTTACGTCATTGAACTCTTAAGGTTTAGTATGAAAACTGTAAAGATACCCCCCTCCCAAATGATGCATAAATTAGAGAGAAGGGTTCTACCAGATGTTATCGCATTATTTTTAGATGCTATAGATAATGAGACGCATTAAGTAAATGGAATTACAAGCACCACTTTCCTTGATTTCTATCATTTTTCTAGGTCAACAAATTACAAGTAATGAGTACATGTACACTTGTGCACCACTAGGTTAGCGGTGTGATCTCTTTTTTATTTTTATTTTACTTTGATCTTATACAGTTGAAAGTAAATGCATTCCATTTTACAATGGCTAAAGTGAAACACTAACAACACATACCTCTGTAACATACGAAAGACTTGAAACATAAAGAGTGTTCAAGTTTCACCGGTGTTTTAGATTATTTAGCATTTCTGTACGTGACTTGTGTATAGTAGAGCTATTGAGTGTAAATTGTTTTTTTATTCTCTATCTCTCTCTTCTTTTTATAAAAGTACGTACGGATATATACTTAACAATTCTAAATCTAAATGGCACGATTCGATTTTTTTTAACACTTAACTTCTATTATTGTTAATTTGTAGCTGTATTTATGTCATTACTATTGCTTGTTTAGTTATTTTACCTTTCATATTACAATATTTATTGCATAGATTAATTTCCAAGGAATAAAAGCACAAAATGGTACCTACTTTAAATTTTCATCTTATTGAAAATTGTAATGCTTCATGTGGTCTACATGAATAAAAAAAAAAAAAAGCTTTATTCATGCTTAAAAATTATTTGTTTGTTGTGGTGGTTGGTTCCGCAGAGCTGGAAAGCATCAGAGACATTTTCCGTGGTAGCCTGCTTCATTTTGTGGTCATCGACCGGTTTCGGGCGTTCGCCCATCTTCAGGATGCGTTTTTCAGACAGTGTGCCAACACTAAGAGTTAGTGTGAAACTAAGTTACTCTATACGAGTCTGTGTTGGCACACTGTCTGAAAAACGCATCCTGAAGATGGGCGAACGCCCGAAACCGGTCGATGACCACAAAATGAAGCAGGCTACCACGGAAAATGTCTCTAATTATTTGTTTGTTTTACTTGTCTTGAATTTTATTCAATAGGAGAAAATCTAAATTTAATTAAATGACTTTTTTTTTTTTATTAAGGAAAGCATAACCTCCCCGCATATCAAAAACTTCTTGAAATGAACTTTCTGGAAACAAAATTTCAAAATAGAACACTCTAGGATTAGTTATAGTACTTTAGAGGAAAGCATAATGCTAGTAAATGGGCCCCTAAAAAGGGCTAGGAGACCATTGCAGCTTTGCTAGCAATACTGCCAAAAGTAAAATACAGAAAATCATTGGTGATGACTTTTACACCTAGTGTCGTTGCCAGCCCAGTCGCCAGCAGCTTACAAACCAGAAAATCCTTAAGCGAAGACGTACGTATATCTCACTTTCAGATGCCAGCTAGTGTAGCTAGTCACTCTTTATAAAAGTGTCGCGATTCTGTACTAAATTATTGTTTACCATGGTCAAGGTTGACACCGATAAGTTTATTGTCGAAATATAAAATAGACCTGCAATATGGGGGGGGGGGACTGGGCTCATCGACTGATGATTATTGTCATCGTGAATTGAAAAAGAAAAATACTGGGAAAAGAAGTGGTGGAAATTTATGGAGGAGAAATGCTGGGAAAAAGATTCTCACATAATTGAAAAACTTATCTTCGAATTTTCCTAAATTTACTGTGTAAAGTAGTAATCAATCAATGCCGGCTGAGATTCGCAATGAAAGGATGGACCCACAAACGTCCCTTACTCATATTCCATTTTCTTGATCGACGGCGTTGAATACAAGTGATTATTAATAAATCTGTTCAACAGCCATTATGAGAATGACAGAACCTAGCATCTTGGTTGGCATCTCGTATGGCAGAACCTGAAATGCCAAAAGGGCTGCCGTGGCGTCCTAGTCTCTGATAAGGCTCTTCTTCTTCTTCTTCTTCTTTCGTGGCACTACGGTCCTCGAAGGACCTTGGCCTCCTCAACCACTCTCTCCCACTCCTTTGTCACCAAAGCGATTCTTCTCCATCTTCTTACGCCCAGGCTCCTAATATCCTCTTCGGCGTCATCTAGCCATCTTTTCCTCGGCCTTCCTTTCTTCCTTGCCCCTCCCAGGTGCCCATCTAGCAATTTCTTAGGGACTCTAGTTTCCTTCTCATTCTCATAATGTGCCCCAACCATCTCAACCACCCTCTTCTTATCCAACCCACCAAATCCTGCTCTTGCTACAGCTCTAATACCCCCAAAAATGAATTTCCACAGGAAAATTATTAAAAAAAAAAAAAGTGATAGGTATTTAAGTGTTTAGATAGTATACGAAATTTAAAGAAATTCGTTGGAGCCGTTTTTTGAGAAAATCACGAAAAAATGAAAAAAATAAATAAATAAATAAATAAATAACCATACAGACCACATGCTAAAAACATTTTTTTCGAATTCAGGGGACCTCAAAATTTATATTTCCAGTGAAAACTCTATATCAAAAATTTACTAGGAGGAGTAAGAGAAAGTAAAAAAAAATCTTTGAAATATTCTCAAGGTTTTCTCTTGCCGCAGTTATACTACAATTATAACATTGACGACAAATATTCTTCAAAATTGCTGATTTTTTTATTTAGCCTTAACTTAAATACGATGCGTATATTGTGTACGTACATGTGTGCTGGTGTACCCAAGGCGGGTAAGGCAGTTGAAGTGATTACAATGTAGTCCAGCAAAAGAGTGCTGATTAACATTGGCACCAACCTAAGATTTGAAATTTAACGTGGCAGATAATGCGTTTTTTCATCTTTACCAATAGTTTAAAGAAAATCTTTAAGAAAAGCTTAATGTTGTTATTGGGATTTCCAAGAATCTCCTTCTCCCCCCCAAAACAAATTTTCTAGAAAAATGCTACAAATAAAAGTGATAGACGTTTATTTACATAGATAGTATACGAAGTTTAATGTAAATATTGGAGCCATTTTGGCGAAAAACTGGAAAAAAATTTTTAGTAAAGTCGCATTTCCAGATGATTTATTTTTTGTCGAATGCTTCAGAAAGGAATATCACTTCTCGAACTTCCGAGATATTTGGGCCACACCACTCACCAATTTTTAAATTTTATCCAATTGCGAACATTTCTGTATTTCTCTAATTAACTGAAAAACACAATTGGTTACTTAAATTAGTTTATTCTTTATTGATGGAATTCTATTTTATGTAGTTCAATTTAGACGAAGATGTTCTTTCTAAGGAACAACTAAGGATTCCTGAATAGTAAACGTTAAAAATAAAGGCATTTCCTGTCAGAAAATATTGGATATGTAATGTGTTGGTGTGATGATGTGTATAGGTAGTTTGTGGCGTGAGCGTTTTAGCGAAAAGGGCTTGTATGTATATACGGTTAAGAGAGAAGTATTAGTAATAATTAAGAGATCACACTGCTTTTATAAATACATATATTATTCTTTAAGCAAGTTTAAGTATATTACAATATCACACTGTATCTTAATAAAATAACGTTTATCTAGAATAAGGGCAAATATCTATCATTGGCACTGAGCAATTCCTGAAGTAGTGTTTCGATGTTTCCACTTTGATTTCTAGCACAAGTCTGACTGTTAGAAGGCTGAAGTCTGACTATCTTTTTTGAACTGAACTATTTGAAAGCTGATGGCTCTCTCTATTCTTTGGAATTGCTCTCTCTCTAGCGGGGAATTTTCTTGTACAAAGATTTACCCTAACGGGATTTTGTGCCTTTGTTTTTCTATTTGCCATGATCCCAATTTACAGTACCTGTCACTAAAATACACTCTTTTTGAAGTTAAATTCACAGTCTAATATATTAACAAAATTAGATAAATTATTTTTAAAAACTATTATTTTTCATTTCGTACTTCCACTACAGATAAATTAGTGACGTAATTTTCTCTATATGTAAATTATGTCTGCTTATTTAAACGGCTAATTTTGATTGGAAATGAATGTAAAACAAAAAAAAAAGACACAAAAAGGTTGGTTCAATATAGAGTAAACTAAATAAAACCAAGAACGGACAGATAGACGCAAATATGTCCATTATTTAGTCGATTTAGTAATGAATGGAAATACAGGTTTGGCCTGTCCATTCCAACCCCTCCATTGCGGCGGGAGAGCAGTTGAATTAGAGAGATGACCGTGAAGACGTCCTGGTGGACTGGTTTTGCTTTGTCTTTTTGCTGGATACGGCGGGAAGGAAATAAAACAAGTTAGCAACGCGGGAAATGTATTAAATCCTGTGCACACTGTAGCTGTACACATTATATGCCGCACCACTCACTGCCTCCCTCTCTATGCAAGTGTGTGTAGGCATTTTTTTTTATTGCACACAACCTCCCATTGGGTTAATAGGACCTGAAAACTTGGTGTCCATGTGTCCATTCATTACTTAGTTTTTTTTTTTTTTTTTTTTTTTTAATTTGCTCCTCTGTTCTTATTGTTTTTCATCTCACACTGTTTCATTGAAGATAAGATAAAAATTGGTAAAATTTTACAGACATATTGACCGACAAAGCTTATAATCTAACTAGAAATGGTAGCCAGAAATTGTCCAGGTTAGAATCGTTTTTACACAAGTCAAGGACACAAAATACTTTAGGCTCCCAATGAGTGATTTCAGTAATAACCCTGTATAAATCTGGTAAAAAAAGCTGGTTCCTACAACTAGTTTTATTGACAAAATCTTATAGTTATTAAATAATGGGTGCTATCGGCATGGGACCTAAGCCAATATGACTTTTACCCCTCCAATTCCCTCCCCCCCAATTCAGCCCCTAATTAAACTCGCCCGATAGTTTGCCGGTTCATGTACAATATCCTATAATATCCTTTAGCTCCACCCCTCCCAGGCTTTCCCGTGAGAGTGAGACTTCCCTAAAATCCGAAACCTAGTGCCAGCAAAACGGTGACACTGACATCGGATACACCGTTTCCCTAACTCCATCGTCACAAACCTGACATATGGGACTAGACTTCCTCTCTATTTTATGTAAATAGACACCTACTAGGGTCCTCAATCTTATCCTGCCCAAGGAGGACAGGAGGTAATCCGAAAAGCCCTGCTTTACTCCCTTTGATAAATCTCTCTAAGTCTAATCTGTATCTTGTAGTTTTAGTACACCAAATTTAATGAAATTCGTCGGTGTTTTTTTTATGGTGAATATCGTGAAAACTGAAAAAAATAAACTGAACAGTAAAAACGCACTTCCGGTTTATTAATTTTTTTTGAAACTCGGAATTTTTTAACAATCTATTTGTTTCTAATTAATTTTGTTTAGATTGTAGAATTGTATAATCAACTAAAGTAGCAGTTTAGGGGAAAACATTACCCTACCCGTCTCCCAAAAGCCCCCCCCTTAAATGATTTTGCTCGGAAAAAATCTTTCAAATAATAGTTGTAGCTCTTTATATGTTGCAGTTCACATTACAAGTTTCAAGAAAATTTGATCCCAAGCATATCTTTACCTGGCTCAGTCCTGGGAGGAAGTTCCAGTGTTGAGACTTCCTTACTTCCTCCTGCCAGTAGCGACATTTTCTTCCATATCTAAAGCTTTAGATACTATACTACTATTAGAAAGAGATAAATATTACATGTGGATTAAATGCGGTTTATTATTGGCGAGGTGGCAATATTTTAAGTATATATCGGTTCAAAGATGGCAACAAAAAAAATAAAAAAAAGTTTAAAAATATATAAAATTGATTTGTGTATATTTTTAGCAGTGACGATCATCTCAGAGAATCGCAGCCCACTTGTTGTTCAGCCCTGATCTACATTATTCTAAAGACAATGAATTACGAGGCATGTCCAGTAAGTAAGTGTACTGAGGCTCTCACGGCCAGAGGGATTTTGTTTTCGACATGTTGGCTACACTGTCGTGTAGCCTGATTCCTCCCCTCCACAGCGAGACCGGTTCGAGGTCAGTACGTTGAGAACTGTCGACGCGACAATACGTTTCGTGAAAAATGTCAATCCAATATCCCGCCAAGTGTGAAATACGCGGCGTCATCCGTTATCTCGTTTGGAAGGGAAAAGCTCCGGTTGAGGTTTATAATGAGGTAAAAGCTGCACATGGTGATAAAGCTATGAATCGTACGAGTGTGTTCAAGTGGTGTCGCGAGTTTAAAAACGGTCGTACGTTTGTGCATGATGATCAGAGGAGCGGAAGACCTTCAATTGTGACTGACGAAATTGTGAATCGAAAATACACTCCGTGACGATCGCAGATTGACTGTGGATGAACTTTCTGCGATGTTTCCGCAAATCTCCAGAGTTTGATAGTAGTTTTGGGGTGCAACAAGGTTGCAACTTTAGTCCATTATTATTCATCATTTATATCAATGACTTAAAGCCTACCTTAATGGTGGAATTATGCTGAAAGGATACAATCTGAAAATATTATTATTTGCTGATGACATTGTTATTTTGGCGGATAAACCGGATACCCTTCAAAATGTAATAAATGAATGCTTATTATTGTATCTTTTTATCTGTAATTTCAATGTTTAATACAGCAATTATAATAAAAATAAATAAATAAAAATAAGTCTTATGAGTTTTCACACCAGATTGATTTAAACAAAAAAAATAGAAATCATTATTTTTAGAATCGCAGCTAGTGTTCCCACATTCATTGGGGGGAGCAAGTTTTTGCTCAGAATGAGATTTCTATTTAAACATTGTTCAACATATCAAATAAAAATGTTCTCAAACTAGTTATTGTTGCAAAAAAAAGAAAATCAATTAATGGGGGGTCTCACGTGGGATTATTTTTTCCCACTTTTAGAAAACAAATCATTTCCGTTTTTAAAAATTATTTCATCTATGATTTACTTTGACAATTGTATGGAACTTTCTATTATTAAAAATCAAAAAAATTACCTCATGTGACAATATAAAGAAAACAATAAAGTAATTATACCTACAAATAGTTTCCTCATTCATTATTATGTAAAACAAGAAATTCAGACGGAAATAGTATTTTTACTTTCTCTTACTCCTAGTAAGAAGAGGAAGTATTGTGATCGTACCAAATTTTCGATATCGAGTTTATACCGGAAATATCCGTTTTGAGGTCCCCTGAGTCCAAAAAAGTGGTTTTTAGCAAATGGTCTGTGAGTACGTATATATGTATGTATGTGAACAGCATAGAAAGTTGAAACTTGATATTCCGTTTAGGTATCACCATGGGATCTGACAGTACGTTATCTGTCAACATTCTTCAACCGGAAGTACCTCTTTAGTGACCGGTTTTTTTTTTTTCACTTTTTTGCAATTTTCTTCAAAACGGCTCCAACGATTTTCTCTAAACTTGATATATCCACTACACATACAAAGATCTACAATTTTTATTTGAAACATTTCTACAGGAAAATGCATTTAAGGGTACTTTTAGGAGCGGATGGTAGTGGGTTGTCCTCTAAAGTGCAATTTCAGTTTACTATACAATTCTGTCATCTAAATAATATCAATTAAAAATTAAATGTGTTGTTGAAATTCCGAGTCTTGAAAAAAACAAAAAAAAAATCGGATAATCGGAAGTGCGTTTTTTACTAAAATGTATTTTTCAGTTTTCTGGTATTTTTTTTTTTTTTTACTTTCTTACAATTTTCTCAAGAATGGCACCAGACGATTTTCTTCTAACTTGGTATATCAACAACATATACAAAGAACTACAACTTTTATTTAAAACACTGCTCTGGAAAAATTCATTTAAGGAGATACTTTTGGGGGGGGAAGGGTGGGGTTAGGTTTTTTCTCTCTAAAGTGCTGTCATAGTTGATTATACAATTCTACCATCCAAAACAAAATTAATTAGAAATAAACAGATGGCTAAAATTCCGAGTTTTAAGGAAATAAGTAAACCGGAAGTGCACTTTTACTGAACTTTTTTTTTTTTCAGTTTTCGACGAACTCCAACGAACTTCATCAAATTTGAAACACAAGATATAAAATATGTCAATTATAATTTTGAAAACTGGAGTAAGAGAAAGTTGTGTGAGTGTTTCACACCAGATTTTTTTTTTTTATTTCAATTCTATTGGACAAATTGAGGTTTTTTTTTTTCCACAAAATGATTACCGAAGTTCCAATAGAAAATGAAATTTTTTTTTCAAATTTAAATAAATATTTATTTGCTTTTAATATTATAAATGATCTGTACTCAAACTATAATGAAATGAGATTATATAGAATAGCGTGACGACCAGGTCCCCCCCCCCCCCGCACACATACGGTCCTCTTAATATAAATTTTCTCTGAAAAAAAAGTTTCATACCTGAGTGTTGAGTCTTTAAAATAAGTATTAGCCTACCAAGTTTATTAGAAAAACTGCCGATATAGTTTTCGAGGAAATTTCGAGGGGAAAGAAACTTGAGAAAATTCGATTTTTTCCGATCAATCAATTCTTCGATACTTAAATGATCTCCAGGAACATAGAACATTTCTTGTTCTGCATTAGAAAAATTGGAAATGAGTTATAAAGAACCAAGTGGGCGGGATGTTAGTTAGTTGTGTAGATGGAGTCCAATTCTACTATGTCCTAAATGGTCTATTGCGACTCCTTTCGGTGTCAGTGTTTTATATTTAGAAAATGACACATGTGTAAAGTGTACAATATCTGGGAGCTAGCGTACCCACAGCTTGCAAGATCTGGCTGTCAGTGTAAATATTCGAATTTTTTTTTTTTCTGACTGGGATACCTGCAGCGACCCTCTAGATCTCTGAAGAAGTGGTTAATCCAAAGAATAACGTTGCCCTTAAACTACGTATTTTTGGGCGTGGTCATTCAGCATTTAAAGGTTTTTAATTAATGAACTAACAACAACTTTTAATTGCCTCTTGAATACTTATAGGTCATCTAAACAAACTCAATAAAAAAATAAAAAAAAAAAACAGTCAAAAAATCAAATTACAAATTATTTATAACTGAGAGGCAACTTTCATGATATATCTCTTTAATAAAAGTTGAGTAGTACAAGGTGAACGTATTAGTGGAATATTCAGTAAACTTCAGGATAATAAAATGAAATTGTACCACATTTCATCGTTTTAATCAATCGGTCATGCTTTAGAAAAGTGAATGAGAACAATGTGAACTGAGGCATGACATCTTGGTAAACCTAGTACAACAATCTTTCAGGTTAATAGTTACAAATTGCTTGGGCTGCTGAAATTATAAGATGGTGGATATGTGATTCCAAAGACTTTATTTTTTCACAAACATTCGATACTTTATTCGATATATTATTTCTATAGTTCAATTTAAGGCTGAATAGGGTTGCCCTATCATCTTAGCGAGACTAGGGAAGCATCTTCTTGTTTGGATGGATCATTCTTGGCATCTTCTTTCTATCACTCATCAATATTAATCAAAATTTTAAGAGCTTACTTGTGTGAAATCAGTTATTTAAGAAGCACTGCTTTTGAGGGAATGAAGGTAGAACAGTACTGACCTTATCTTCCGATGCCTTTGTTCTTAAATCTTCCTAATATCGGGCAACAAGGCTTGAAAGTATGGATTCTAGTAAAAGGACTCCATTTGGTATTAGTATTATTCGTCAGTAGGGAGGAACCAAACCGTAAGCTATCCAAAGCCCCGCAAGGCCCCCATATAGGTAATCCAAAAACAAATGAGGTCTAGAACAAATATCCAGACCCAGGTCTAACCCACCTAAGATCCATCGCAGTGCGAACGAATCGAGCCATATCCTTAAAGAGAAATAGCCTAAGAGGTCTTCCACAAATATCCTGTTCCGAACAAAGGTCATGAAACTAATTTCCTTACAACAAAAGAAGTATCATAAGATGGATTTGTGTTTCTTCCTCTGGCTCCTAAACTCTACAAAAGGGGTATGGCATCAGCCCCATTACTTACATTAGGGCAGGAGCCCTCACTAATAGCCCTTTCCGCACCCCTGAGGAGCATTTTAGACAACCCAGTGAGATTATCCACAGCGATGAAAGCTGTGAAACTACTTACGACTGGTATCTTGACTGTCATATGTCTAAAGACACAGCGACAGCAGGATCGGGATTAATGAAAGGGAGAGGGGCTCCTAATTTGGCAAACCACATCCTCATTCACAAAAATTCCCATACGATCTGGTACCCAGACCAGAAATGAATTCTTCAAGAAAGAAAGCTCTTCCAGACTTCTAGAACATTTTAGTACTAACTTGGAAGTGAAGACATAGGAACTCAGGCCTTCAACGCAGCTTGATTGTTCGACAGATGCAAATACCTTGTAGGTTAGTGCTACATAACCGCTCATCCAAAATCAACAAAGAATAGCATAAAGTTCAGCGGGGAAAGCAGTGTTCCATTCACATATTGCCTATGTCGAAATAGACCGCAGCTCCAGATCTACCCACTCCATTCTGGAACCATCCGTGTAACACCTGAGGCAATTATCAAATATCTCACCAGATGGACCCAATCTAAAAAATTTCTTCTAAAAAGTAATCTGATATAGGAATGTTCGAAAACAAAAGTCTTTTAAAGCATCTAACGATGAATAGTAGAATAACCACATCACTTTCCCTGCCAAAAATCTGCCTGTTTAATTTTATATTATAACAGGCTTTCATTAGCAGGTTTTTCATTTCCACAAAGAGAGGTGGAATACCCAACAAAGTCTGTATGACAGCAGTTGGCTTGGTCCGCATCGTACCGGTCTTCGCCAGAAAAGCGAAACGTTGAATATTCTCAAGCAGCAGTCTAGCGGATCTTAGCTCAATGCGACGCCATCACGCTAGTGGCATATAAAGCTAAGTACAGTAACTATAGAATAAATCTTACATACCATTCTTCGACATTTCCAAAAGGAAATAATTGCCTTTTGATGTTATGTCTTAACATGTTCCGACCAATTTAATTTACTGTCGAGAAGTAGTCGCAAGAAACTTCACAGATTTGCAAACCTGAACCGAAATTCTCCTAATAACCTAGGAGGTGTTAATTCTGCTATCTTCCTCCTATGTTAAATAAAAGCACTTAGGTCATTAATAGACTCTTATCCTGAGTCCAATCATAAGCATATCAAAATGCTCAACTTAGTTATTGCCCAATCGTTAAAACGTGGACTAGCAGTCGGAAAACGACAGGCCAAAAATTTTATCAAGTGCTTTTCGCCTATTTAGAGCAGATCTGAACCAACAAGTCACCGTACCCGTTAGGATGATTGTAGATCTACTTATTAGCAATAGGGACTTTAGAAGCCAGCAACAATGGACCTGTTGGAGACAGCTCTATACATTTTGACCAGAAAGAAGTGAAAACTGCACTTGAATGTGCTGTGACAGTGTGAAGGGCTTGTTTGGTTGCAGCTTCGGATCCTCCCACGCCTTCAAGCGTCATGCAGGATTCATTCTCAATATAGTCATCTTAATATAGTTAAACAGACAGAAGTGAAGAGTATACTCTAAAGAATTGATGCCACAGTAGACTCATCATGATCACGCCGGTGACTGAGAGTCACTAGCCAAAAAGCTCAATTAATCTAAAAAGGGCACTGTTAATCAACTTAATGAGCCAGCCACTCAATTAAATAACCACCCCCGGTATTCTATTAGATAGTTTTCATTGCACAAGACCAATTAGTTTCCTACTTTTTCTCCTATTGTAATATTATGTTGTAATATTTCTCTTATGTAATAAATATGTATTATTTAAATATCCGTTAAACAAGGTTCAATAGGTGAAATTCCAATCGTAAGTTTTAATTAGTTGAAATAGTTGGCATAACAATATATTACAATATAACTGGTTATTTAAGTTTCTTATAAGTTTATCAATTTGTATTACAAATAGCATTCCTTAATGATTACTAAATACAAGAACAATCTTACTTGGCAACTATAGTTATGCAGACAATTAGTTTTGTATTAAAGTCCTTATAAAGATTTTAATAAATATCTAATTATCTTTATTTAGTTCTTTATTACTATTGTATAAATGACACTTAACAGAGTGGCTAAACTTATACATCTTAGTGCTAGTGTGTATAGTTCCGATGATGTTTGTAGGCCGAACCATGAAATTTGGGTCCGCTTATTAGGACTGGAGTCTGGTGATGAATGCCAGGAAAACTGGATACAAACAACAAATTTGGGAATTTAGCTCAACAATAGTTACCTTTAATTATTGTGTTTGTAAATTTTATTATTGCTCATTTAATAAATCCTACTTAGTTTACTGCTTGCATATTTTATCTCGGGATCATGTTTAATTTCACCTAACGCTGTAACAGCAAGTATTTGCCATGTGCTAATTTTTCGAAATTACTCGTCTGCAAAGCGTGGGGCCTTATGCAACTTTCACCACGGCATCCTCTTGAAAATTAATTCAAATTATTATTTTTAATATTATAATTTCCTTCAAATGTTGGCATAAAGTTTCATTATATGGGCAATAAAATAAGTCATACAAAAACTCCTATCCCAATTTTCAACCCAATTTGGAATCATAATATTTTTTGGGAAAAGAAAATAGATTTAAGTTACACATCTTCAATCTTGTTGGATGTTTCCATTTTTAAAAGGAACAATGTATACCAGCCTTTTAAAAAAGTGAATAACAACATGTGTTTATCCACCCAGGTATTAACATTATCCCCTCTTAACCTAGTTAGGTCCTAACTAAAGCACTTTTTAAAAAAAACCATTTGTATCAACTAAATTTGCTCTGTGCAAGTCTATAACATCACAGTGTTTTGACAAAAAAAAAAACCTGAACGCTAAAACTGGTCGATGACCACAAAAAAGAAGCAGGTTAACATGGAAAATATCTCTGATGCTTTCCAGCTTTGCCGAATCAATCACCACTAAAAAAAGAGATAATATTGTAACGCAGCCACTGGTGCCATCTAGGAGAGGAAGTAGGAACCTCAAGTTCTCTTAGTGGCCGCTAGGAAGCGCTGGCGACGCGCTCTAGTTCTCTCTGGAAGGATTGAGAGGATTCTAGAAGATTCTCCACCGGTATAAATAGGGGACCGCAGAGAGTTGGGACAGTTTCCAGTTACAAACGAAGTGTACGTTTGTGGAAAGTGTATAAAAAGTGAACAAAGTGCACTTTTGTGGTTTAAACTGTGAATTAATTATTATTAAGTGTTGTATTTTGTAATTTATAGTGTATAACAATAAATTGGTGTTTTCTTTATTGAAGTTTAGAGTATTTTATCTATACGAACCCACTTAAAACTAGTTGTAGTAGCTAGTTTAGAAGGAAAAACGTTACAATATTTTATTTTTAAATTAGTGTAATAACTCTAATTAGAGTTGAAAACTGTTGAAAATCATAAAATCCCCACCATACAATTTACATATGACAGGAAGTACATTTTCAACAAATTTTGCGAAACTTGTTCATTGAAAAATTACGATTTTACTGAGCATTGATATAACACAGTGCTTTTTGGGTGTGTTGAAAAGAGAAACTGCTAGTAAAAATATATTAATTTGATGTGGTAAAAAGAAATAATTACTCCATTAAGAAATGATGAAATTCTTTTTTTTGAATTAAAAAACTGACTACATTATCAATTCATGGCTACATTGTAGTAAACAGAATAAATATAATCCAGTGAAATATCTGAAAGAATATTTTAGAAATGAAACAATATAAGATCTTGAATTCTTTTATTATAAAAATAATTTAAATGGTAAAATTTTAATTTTAATAGTAGAGTATACAAAACAATTGATAGGGGAAGGATTAGCCTAGTGGTTAGCGCGTTGGACTCCCACGCGGAGGTTCCGGGTTCGAGTCCCACTGCTACCCTTAGATTTTTTTCTTCGACTTAAATAGATGTTAAAATGAATTAAATTTAAAAAAAAATTAATAATTAAAACTAATTAATACAAGAGAAGAAAGTGCATTATCGTACCAGACACTTTTTGATTTCTTTTACCTGCGCTGTTATATAAAAGTATAAAAATATTTTCAGATATTTAACTCTAATTAACGAAATCCTAGAAGTATAAATTACTACAAACCATAGATCAGTTACACATCATGAACATGGATCGTCAAAAACTATGTAGTTTCGGTTAATGAAACATAGTGTGTTCATTACAATTATTTATTAATTTTTTTTGTCATTTTCTTTTTTACTTCCTTTGTTTTTCTGGAAATACTCAGCAGTCATCTTTTCGATGGCAGCTAGAGCTTCCCGCTCTAGGTACGTTGATTGTAGCTGTTTGCTAGTTTGGATACTGTACTATAAGTTTATTATGGGCCATTTCTGAATCTTTTCTGCCACGTCTTCTGCGATCTTATATCTCCCGGGATGGATTTTTTTTATGCTGTGCGTTATGGCAACTCAACAAAGTTGAGCAGCCCCAATTATTGTCAGCCTCGATGATAAAGCGTTTTCTCTCATCGTAAAGAGCTTTATGCGGGTGCGACACTTGCGTATACTTTGAATCGGTTCAGTGTGTGTATGTTTGTATGTATGTAACTCTGCTATTGTGAATGGCTCGTGTTTATGTGAGATATGACAACAAAATATCTCAAAAATGCTAAAACAAAAACGGAAGCTCAAACTTTATCCTAACTAAATCCTTCAACTGCAGGAAATGCATTTGAATATTTGTTACTGAATAATTTTCCACGGCTAGCTTGACAATGGTTCCAACGATTTTCATCAATTTTTGTTTATATACTATATTCACATATAGTCCTATCACTTTTATTTGAAACATTTTTCTGAGAAATGTTGACTTTTTTTTTAGTGTTGTGGGAGAGCGGTGACCTCATAATTCTCACAAGCTTTCTTTTATAATTCTCTTCAACGAAGTATATATCCATACCTATTGGGAGTTTTATATATATATAGTACAAATTCCTTCTTTTTTTTTTCTTTTGTATATACGAGGGTCATTAAATGAGTAATGAGACAAATCTCTGTAGCTCAAAAACGATTTATTTAATCAATACAAAACTTTGACTACTTTTCAACATAGTCCCCAGTAACATTTATACACTTGTCCCATCGTTTATTTATATATGCTTCTGGCATAAAATTCTTTGGGTAGATCAAGAAGCCATATTTACATATGATTTTTAATTTCTTCATTGGATTGAAAATGTTTCCCGAGTAGATCCTCTTTAAGGGGTCCAAACATATGAAAGTCCGATGGGGCGAGGTCGGGACTGTTTGAAGGGATTTTTTTGTGGGCGTCCGTAAGTTGTCATGGAAAACCCATCTCGCAAAAGTTTTCTTGTACTGCAGCTTATTCTGAATAGTGTTATGGACAGTTCCAACAATCGCGTGCACTTCTTCAGCTATCAGTTCAACATTAATTCGCCTGTTGCACTGAATTAACGTGTTAATGCGAGATTCGTGGGAAGAAGTTGTAACTTCAACCGGTCGTCCACTTTATTGCTCATCATAGACACTTACACGGCCAATTTTATACTGTTCTACCCATTTGTAAACGTTCGAACGCTTCAAACAATTATTCCCGTACACTTCAACATGCTTTCGTGGATTTCACTATCTTTGATACCCTCTGCAACTAAAAATCTATCACTGAGCATTGTTTTCTTCCGAGCGGACTCGCCATTGTTAACTGAATACATTTGAGGTTATGCTTACCAAATACTCTCGAACAACTGATGAAAAACTAGATACAAGGATGACAACTTGATGCACTGAACTATTTATTGATTAAAAAAAACCGTTTCTGAGCTAAAGCGATTTGTCTCGTTACTTATTGAATGACCCTCGTATATATAAAAAATCTATTAATTATAGTTGCGAAACTTTACAGAAAGTAAAAGTTGTGTTAAATGTTTAAACCCAGATTTTTTTTTTTTTTTTAACTCGCGTCGTCTTTGCTCGTTAAATTGGATAAAATTGTCTCAAAGCGATTTCGAAATTTGCGGCTATAGTACCGTAACATCCAATCTACTCTTAAAATTCTCTTTTTTTTTTCTTCTTTTTTTTTTTATCGATTGTGATTAGATTAAAGAAAAGGATGAATTCAGGCAAGGAATACTAACCTTGGCATAATATACATGAGTTATTTGAAACTGCACATTGAGTGAGTGAGTCGTGATGGGCCAAGTTGATATCGCTATCATCATAGATGAGTTCATCACAGGAATGGTCCATAGACATTGTTAATGTGCATGTTAGATATTCTAGTAATATTTATCCAGATTTCTCTTAATATCAGTATCTTCCCTTTCTCTCCCACTTTAAAAAAACAAAAAAAGAAAAAAATATAACTTTTAGCAAGCATTAAGACAATTTAATTCAAATATGACCTCAGTGCTCGATTAATATAATTAGCAAAAGTTATTTTTTTTTTATTAATTTAAGGCGCGTCAACATCTATGGTCATTGGCGCCCGGAGCCTTCTCAGTGCACTGCCGGCCTCCGGACAGTGTTCTCTCGCTACAGAACAACACTGTTCATCACCGGACAGTGAGCTGTAGAGGATCTTAGGAAGACAAAATCTAAGGGTAGCACTGCTGGACTCGAACCCGAGTCTTCCGCGTGGGAGTCCAGTACGCTAACCACTTAGCTATTCCCTTCCCTCAAAAGTTGTTATTAAAGTAGATTTGCTAATGCTACGGATTTCACATTAAATAACTAGGAGCTCTCTTGTATCTGATTATATTTTAGACGTAAAGGTTGGCATAGTAATAATAATAATAATTTTTTTTTTATTGAGGGGAAAAATGCATTATGCATATCAGAGAGTAATGTTCCCAGTTATGTGGGACTCTCACCCACTAAAAATCCCGAATCCTCCTTAAAGGCATTGGAACCCACCCTGGGACCACTTATCGCATTACATCAGGGTGCCTCGTATTAAGTAAGCCCTTTCATGCTCCGTTGATACTGCTTTAAGCCAACAGTTGCATGCGTTGCAGTTGCAGTTCCTGTTTCTTTCGCCGCGGCACCATCTCGATGAAAGACGCTACCTTGACCCAGTAATCCCTGCAGGAAAGCATGTTCTCCACAATCGACTCGGGTGTCAAACGGCGTAATTCCTGCTCCAGACCATTTCTCTCAACTCGCCCATCCATCGCACTCGAAGAAAGTGTGGTGGGCGTCATCGATAACTGAATCCCCCGAAGCCTGAAGACTGAATCCCTGAATGACGGATCACCCACCTTCCCCATTCTATATGGCTATCGCTTTCGCCTCAGTGCCAACTTGTACTTTCTTCAGGTCATGTGCCATCTTCCGTCCTTGAGCCATCAGGTCGATGGGAGTCACTGCAGCCACCACCAGAGCTGCCGGCTCCGAGATCGTCCGGTAAGAACAGTCGATTCTGAATAATAATAATAATAATAATAATAATAATAATAGTAATAACAATAATAATAGTACGAGGTAAAATACCCGTGTCCTGTAAGGAACTGGGTAAGATAGTAATTTACCTCGCCATGCCTTCTTTCCGCCCCACTCAGTTGGGTTAGCACTCAGCTATGCTGTCCATCTTCTCCGGCTGTCCGCACGCCACCGTTCCTGCCAGGACCGAATGGTGTAATTACTGGCTATCGCTTTCGCCTCAGTGCCAACTTGTACTTTCTTCAGGTCATGTGCCATCTTCCGTTCTTGAGCCATCAGGTCGATGGGAGTCACTGCAGCCACCACCAGAGCTGCCGGCTCCGAGACCGCCGGAACAGTCGATTCTGAATAATAATAATAATAATAATAATAATAATAGTAATAACAATAATAATAGTAATAATAATAATAACTATTGGGAAGGGAATAGCTAAGTGGTTAGCTACGATCTGGTTAAGGTAGTAATTTACCTGCCATGCCTTCTTTCCGCCCCACTCAGTTGGGCTAGCACTCAGCAGCTATGCTGTCCATCTTCTCCGGCTGTCCGCACGCCACCGTTCCTGCCAGGATCGAATGGTGTAATAACTGGTTATCGCTTTCGCCTCAGTGCCACTTTGTACTTTACTCATGTGCCATCTTCCGTTCTTGAGCTACAGGTCGATGGGAGTCACTCCAGCCACCACCCGAGCTGCCTGCTCCGAGACCGTCCGGTATGAACAGGCGATTCTGAATAATAATACTACTACTGCTACTATTACTACTACTAATAATAATAATAAAGTAATGCCTACTTTTTCAGGCGGCTTAAAGTCCAACTACCAAATTAGGTGTCGTGGATGGGGCCGGAAGCACCTACTTTACTGTTAACATTTTTCATACCAATATAAAATTTAGCAGTTATAACGCGGGACTCGAGAACTGGGGTCCTCGCACTTACAAGTCCATGCTCATAACCACTACACCAACACCCGCCCCTAATAATAATAGTAATAATAAACTATTCTAATTCTTGACAGAAATTCTTTTATATTAAAAAAATAAAAATATGTAAAATATGTTTTGTCTTTATGAGAGCTTTTTATTTATTTATTTAGAAGGTTCCATGTGAATCTCAAACTGATGTTTTGCTTACATTCTACTGTTGGGGAAGTTCATCTGTTCGTGGAGAAAGTTACATGTTCACTTTCAAATAAAAAAAAAAAAAAAAAAAAACAGTTCTACTTCATGTTAAGGAGGGAGTGAGACAAGAAGAAGTTTCTTATTACTATCATTTTGTACATGTACACACAGTTCCTCAAAATAATCTATATTTTATCTTCTATTTATTAGTTGAATTATTTTTTTTTTTTTTAATTTTCACTAGATGTAATAAATTCTTTAAATAAAATTAATTAAAAACATTATAAAACTCATTTATTTTAGTGTAAAGTGAAAATATTTCTATTAACAGATGTTTCGCTGTAATACTCCTAAATAACACACATGTTCAATTAACTTAATAAACTTAGGGGAGTTAAAATTAAATATTGTAGAATACTTTCCGGAGAAGAAAGTAAGTGCTTGTTTGTTTATTATATTATCATCCCTTCCCTTCTTCCCCTATTTTCTTCGTCACTGTAGTTTATTGTTGCGTGTCAGAAGTAAATAAAGTAAAGACTAATAATAACTTATCATTCTTTTGGAGGCGATAGCCCTACCAATTTACCAATACCTGATTTAGGAACTTGAACTAAAATTGTCTGAACGGTCCCATTTTAAATCAGCCGAATTAAACAAGTGAAATATAGTTAAACAAATTTGAGCCTCTTTTTAAAAATAGACCTTCAGAAAAAATATGTATATTTCTATTCCTCTTACTATTTCAAAGAAAAATTGAGGCAAAAACAAAAACGTCGCCTTGCAAAATTAATTTCTGCTTTTAAAAATAACTATATGAAATTACAAACGCGTTTGTTGAAAACCATGTACATATACACAGTGAAAAGCGTTAAACACGAAAACGCTCTTAACATGAAAAATCGGTCAACACGAAATCATATTGCGGCCCCGACAAAATAATATGTAATTTTATACATTTTTTTTTTTTTTTTTTTTTCTTTTAACACGAAACAAATATAGCTTAACACGAAAAAAATTCACTTCCTGGACGAACAAAAAATATATCTGTTTTCTGCAACATTTCAATTAGTTTTCAAATTCGGTGAATTTTTTGTTTCTTTTTTTTTTTTACTTTCTCTTACTCCTAGTAAATTAAAAAGGAAGGAGCAAATTTTCGATACCGAGTTTTCACCGGAAATATCCATTTGAGGTTCCCTGAGTCCAAAAAAGTAGTTTTTAGCAAATGGTGTGTGTATGTGTATGTATGTATGTATGTATGTATGTATGTATGGGATCTGACAGTACGTTATCTGTCAAAATTCCTTAACCGGAAGTACCACTTTACTAGTTTTTTTTTTACGTTTTTGCAATTTTCTCAAAAATGATTCCGACGATTTTATTTAAACTTCGTTTATCAACTACATATATAAATAGCTACAACTTTTATTTAAAATATTTCTCCGGGAAAATGCATTTAAGGGCACTTCCGGGGGAGGGGTGGGGTTAGGTTTTCATCTAAAGTGCTATTTCAGTTTATTAGACAATTTAAGTAATGTTAATTAGAATTAAATATATTGTTGAAATACCAAGTTTGAAAACAATCGGATAACCGGAAGTGCGTTTACTTAACCACCACCTTTACTAAATGATTCTTTTTATTTTTTCGCAATTTTCTCAAAAATAACTCAGACGACTTTCTTGAAACTTCCTATATGAACTAAACATACAAAGATCTACAACTTTTATATAAAACATTTCTCTGGTAAAATTCATTTAAGGGCACTTGTGGGGTAGGGGTGGGGTTATGTTTTTCTCTAAAGTGCTATCATAGTTGAGTATACAAATTCTATCATCCAAAGAAAATTAATTAGAAATAAATAGATGGCTAAAATCCCAAGTTTGAAGGAAATCAGTAAACCGGAAGTGCGCTTTTACTGAACAGTTTTTTTCAATTTTCGACAAATTTCATTAATTTTGGTACACAAACTATTAAATTTGTCAATTATAATTTTGGGAACGTTGTGTGAGTGTTTCACACCAGATTTTTTTTTTGTAATTTTATTACATGAATTTTTTTTTTTTAACATATACAATAGCACAGAAATCGGGACGAAAACAAACTGCTATTTTATCGTATAACACGAAATTTCTTTAACATGAAAAAATATTTCGGTCCACACAGTTCGTGTTAAACGTTTTTCATTATATATATAAAAGATAAGCGCAATATGGTTTTAGATTTCTTGCCGTCGATAATTCGGACGCATTTTTTTTTTTATACAGGAAGGTAAGACACATACAATAAGGTTTTAAATTGCTATTAAAATTCTTCGGATTTTCGAATCGAGGGATTTCCCGGAAAAACCCCTCAAAAAAACAAAAAACAAAAAAAACTAGAAAAATGTTTCAAATAAAAGTGATAGATAATTAAATATGTAGATAGTATACGACATATTTTTTGTTTTTTTAAATTTTAAGGCGTATTAATATCTGTGATCATTAACGCCCGAGCCTTCTCAGTGCAGACAACACTGTAGAGCTCCTAGGAACAGCAACACTAGTGAGCTGTAAAGGCTCCTAGGAAGAAAAAATCTAAGGGGTAGCCAATGGACTCGAACTCGGGACCTCCACGTGAGAGTCCAACGTGCTATCACCGAGTTGGCTCACTTGAATTCAGAGTTAAGTTGGCTTTTTCTTATCGATCGTTTTCCATACTTTCTTAGATCTTCCTGTTAACTTTCTCGTTAAGTGCTATTTCTTCATGGATCGTTATTCCCCAAGAGTAAGTAAATAAGTCCCTATGATTTAAGTAGATTGTTGTAAGGAGTTATCGCACTGTGCCCTGAAAGATCTATTGTGTCCCCCTCCCCGGAGCCTTCTCAGTGTTCTCTAGTTACAGGCAACATTGCTCATCACCGTACAGTGAGTTGTAGAGGCTCCTAGGAAGAGAAAATCTGAGGGCAGCATGGTGAATTCCAACCCGGGACCTCCGCGTTGCTAGTCCAGCGTGCTACCACTGAGCTAATCCCTTCCTTCTTCCTTGGCTTACGCCAATTAACTAGTTATGGAGACCCTAGTTTGTGTACAGTGTTTGTCATTATCTTTAAATTGTAGAGTGTATGTAGTTTAAGTGTATTGTGTACTGTTCTGACGAAGTGCATGGAGTAACTGAGCTGTGGCGACCCGTGGGATCGCTACTTCTCAAGTAATAGCATGCAACAGAAGATATCCCTTACGGGCACTGATTGATTTAAGTAAAGTTAGTAAATCTATGATTTTATTCATCTTAGATTCATTCATTCATTTTTTTGTGTTCTAACGAGTTTCGGATTCTCATCCATCGTCAGACTTGGCCTAATCAATTCGTTTAAACAGCTTCAAAGACAACTCTCGAATTGATAGCCTTAGTCCCTGACATTGGATGACAATCCGAAACCAGTCAGAACCAAAAAAAAAAAAAAATAATGAACCCTAATACGACGGATAAAATCTTAGATATTATTTAGCAATTGCAGACCCAACAATATTATATTCAAGTCCATTTAAATTAAACTATTGCAAAGCAAATCTTCTAATGGAATATAAAATAATGTCTAAAATGAAGATTTCAGCAAAATAAGTAATAATTCATTGAAAAGTGTTGTATGAATATATTTATTTCACCTGGAGGCGTCAAGTTCCAGTTATATTTTGTAGAAATAATAATAAATTCCAAGTATCTGGGATATTAGATATTTTATAGACAACATCACTATAAATTTATATAGTTGTCATATGGTATTTTGTGGGAGGTCTTCTAGTTTCTAGATATATATAATGCATATATAAATATTTTACAATAAAAATTACTGCCAAGAAACAAAAAAAAAAACAAAACAAAAAATTGGCGCCAACACACACGCAGTATTATTTTACTTTCCTAATAGTTAGAATTTTTATTACTTACAATAAATGTGATGCCGATGGAAGTAAAAAAATAAATAAATAAATAAAAGGTAAACAAATGGTTCCTCATTACATACTAACCATATATACTTGTCCAACCTGTCTGTCACACCTACCTTCGCCGACACCTATGTAATTTAAATCATATTCAAATTAGTTGGCTTTACTTTCACATCTTTTATATACCTGTGTCCCATATATGTGGCAATTTTTTAAATTTCTTTTCTATACTATTATGTATACTTATAGGTTTTTTTTTTATACATTCAAATGCAGTATTAGTATAATGACAAAAAAAAATTAAATAAAGTGTTCAACATTATTCTAGACTTTCCCTTATTGCAATTCAATTTGAGGGGAAGGAATAGCTAAGTGGTTAGCATACTGGACTCCCACGCGGAGGACCTGGGTTCGAGTCCAGCGTACTACCCTTAGGTTTTTTCTTCCTTGGGAACCTCTACAGCTCACTTGTCCGGTATTGTATGTAGCGAGAGAACACTATCCGGAGGCATTGAGGTGAGGTACAAATATTAAGGTACAAAATGCCATTTATAATCAAATTAAACAAATCTGCCATTATAATATTAAGGTACAAATTGTCACTTATAATCAAATCAAACAAATCGGCCACTTATAATATTAAGGTACAAAATGCCATTTATAATCAAATCAAACAAATCGGCCACTTATAATATTAAGGTACAAAATGCCATTTATAATCAAATCAAACAAATCTGCCACTTATAATATTAAGGTACAAATTGTCACTTATAATCAAATCAAACAAATCGGCCACTTATAATAGTAAGGTACAAAATGCCATTTATAATCAAATCAAACAAATCGGCCACTTATAATATTAAGGTACAAAATGCCATTTATAATCAAATCAAACAAATCTGCCACTTATAATATTAAGGTACAAAATGCCATTTATAATCAAATCAAACAAATCTGCCACTTATAATATTAAGTACAAATTGCCACTTATAATCAAATCAAATAAATCTGCCACTTATAATCAAATCAAATGAATCTGCCACTTATAATAATATTAAGGTACAAATTTGAAGAAAATTAGTTAACCGGAAGTGCGATTTTACATAAGATTTTGGACTTGCTTTAAAAAAAAAGCTCTAACGATTTTCTTTAGAAGTTGGCATGCTATTTGCATAGATATATAAACCTAACACTTTTATTTGTAAAAAATTTGGTAAAATTGATATTAACGTTTGTGGGAGACCTGTGGTGTATATCTAATGGTTTGAGTCCAACTGTGCTATCCTTAGATTTTTTGCTTCCTTGGAGCCTCTACAGCCCACTGCTCGGTGATGGACAGTGTTGTCTATAGCGAGAGAACACTGTCCGGAGTCCAGCAGTGCACTGGTAGACTTCGGGCGCTAATGACCATAGAGATGTTGATGCGCCTTAAATTACAAAACAATAACAATTCAAATTGGTAAATATTCTTGAAACTTGATATTCCGTTTAGATGTCACCATGGAATTTAAACAGAAAGTTATCTGTCAAAATTCCTAACCGGAAGTACCACTTTACTGAATGTTTTTTTTTTACTATTTTGCAAGTTTCCCAAATAATGGCCGCCCTAACGATTTTTTTAAAGCTTGAAATATCAACTACACATATAAAGATCCATAACTTTTATTTAAACCATTTTGTCCGTGGAAAAATTCATTTAAGGGCATTTTTTGGTGGAGAGGCGAGGGTTAGGTTTTTCCTTTAAAGTGCTATTCTAGTTTATTATACAATTCTATCATCTAAATAATATTTATTTGAATTGAATATGTTGCTGAAATTTTGAATTTGAACAAAAACCGGTTGACTGGACGTGTGTTTTTATTAAAAAAATATTTTTCAGTTTTCTGCTTATTTCCTCTCAAACGGCTCCACCAAATGATTTTCTTTAAACTAAGTACAGTGGAAAAAAAAAAAAAACGTTAAACACGAAACTGACAGGATCGAAATAGTTTTTCGTGTTAAACGATAAAAATAACCGTTTGTTTTCATACCGATTTCTCTGCCATTGTACACATTAAAAAAATCTGGTGTGAAACACTCACACAACTTTCTCTTACTCCAGTTCTCAAAATGATAATAATTGACAAATTTTATAGTTTGTGTACCAAATTAATTCAAATACGACGAAAATTGAAAAAAAACTGTTCAGTAAAAGCACACTTCCGGTTTACTAATTTTCTCGAAACTCGGAATTTCAGCCATCTATTTATTTCTAACTAATTATGTTTGGATGATAGAATTGTATAATGAACTAGGATAGCACTTTGATGAAAATCTAACCCCACCCTCCCCTAAAAGTGCTCTTAAAAGAAATTTCCCAGAGAAATGTTTTAGATAAAAGTTGTAGATCTTTGCATGTTTAGTTTATATACGAAGTTTCACAAAAATCGTCAGAGCTATCCTTCCCAGATTTTTGTTATCATTACGATAAGTGTTCTAAGATAATACTTTGTGAATTTCTACTAATTTAAAATTGAATTAATTCTATAACCTTCTTTATCTGTAACCAGAGATATCATTTTATAGATTACGATAAATAAATTTATACGTTACCTTTTCGAATACTCCAAGTGTAAAATGATTCACCATTATTAAATTCCTTGTATTGTGGACCAGGATAACCTGATCTACAAAAGGTTAATGACTTTCAATTAGTACATAGTTTTTATTTAGATCTTCAATTAGACCTCCCCCTCCTCCCCCCACATCCAAAGGAAAAATATTTTTCTTGAACACAACTTTTAAAACAATATCAAAAGGATAAAAATAATTATTTGAAATTATTGTTTTATTGATAGATTGTTTCCAATTTTATGAAATTATCAAATCAGTTTCACACCATTGAACGAAAATAATCATAATAATACCAACTACTAAATCATTTGAAAACTAGAATTCTGTGAAATTAACATTTTCACGCTTGTAGCACTGTTTTATATATTATATTATATATATATATATAATTCTAGCATCCTTCCTGCCTTAATGGTTAATATGCTTGCCAGTATCTTGATCTGTTTTTTTTTTTTATTTATTTTTATTTTATTTTATATTGTATAGATATATATCACGAAAACTTAAGCTTTAATACAATCTTGTCCTTACAGCTGATATTTCGTTATTAAAAAAAAAAAAAAATCTGTTGTGAAACACTCACACAACTATCTCTTACTTCAGTTCTCAAAATTAAAATTGACGAAGCTTTATTGTTAGTGGTACCACATGTAATGAAATTCGTCGGAGTTGGTCGAAAATTGAAAAAAACTGTTCAGTAAAAAACACACTTTCGGTTTACAAATCTTCTTAAAACTCGAAAGATTGGCCATCTATTTATTTTTCTAAATTAATTTTGTTTTGGATGGTAGAATTGTATAATCAACTATGATAGAACTTAAGAGAAAAAAAACCTCCCACCCCATCCCTCCCCCAAAAATGCCCTTCAAAGAATTTTTCCTGGAGAAATGTTTTTTTAATAATAGTTATAGATCTTTGTGTGTGTAGTTTACATAAAAAGTTTCAAGAAAATTGTCGGGTAGCCATGTTTGAGAAAATCGCGAAAAAGTGAAAAAAAAAAATCATTTAGTAAAGTGGTAAAGTAAACGCACTTCCGCTCATCTGATTTTTTTTTTTTTCAAACTCGGAATTTCAACAAAACATTTAATTGTAATTAACATTATTTAGATGATAGAATCTACAAAAATTCGGCATCCGTATGTTTGTGGCCGCAAAACTTGAAAAGTAGTCGATGGATTGATTTGAAATTTTTACACAACATTGCATTTCTGTGTAAGAGTGTTTATATTGTAATGTTTTTCCCTCTAAACTAGCTACTGCAACTGGTTTTAAGTGGGTTCGTATAGATAAAATACTCTAAACTTCAATAAAGAAAACACCAATTTATTGTTATACACAATAAATTACAAAAAAAAACAACACTTAATAATAATTACTTCACAGTTTAAACCACACAAGTTCACTTTGATCCCTTTTTATACACTTTCCACAAATGTACACTTCGTTTGTAACTAGAAAACTCTCTCTGCAAAACTCTCTGCGGTCCCACTATTTATACCGGTAGGGAATCTTCTAGAATTTTCTCAATCCTTCCAGAAATAACTAGAGCGCGTCGCCAGCGCTTCCTAGCGGCCACTAAGAGAACTTGAGGTCCCTACTTCCTTTCCTAGATGGCACCACTGGCTGTGTTACAATATATACTTTTTATTCCGAAGTTCCCACGGATTCGGGAAATTCCGAGCGTTTCGCGAGGTTGGCAGAAATAGACGGAATCAGACGCGTTGCGATGGTGGCGCGCTCTCTGAACCTCTTTCTCAACTATTTATATGTTCCTCTCACCGCCACCAGTCTCGAAGTACCTCACACCAGTCTCGCGCAATATTAGTTGACAAGGTATTCCAAAGCATCCATACAAATTATCAAAATCACACATGCTTAAGTGGAAGAGCCATTCTACCGGCTAAAAATGTCAACGTACTCGATATGAACTACATGATTCTAAACAAAGTCGCAGGTGAAACAGTGACATACAAATCCATTCACTCCGTGATGGACCAAAGTGAAGTTGTGAATTTTCCAACGGAATTTCTTAATTCACTCGATGTTCTCGGATTACTGCCACACATTCTAAATTTGAAAAATGGAGTGCCAATTATACTCCGAAACATCAATCAGCCAAAGTTATGCAATGGTACACGATCAGTAGTAAAAAAAATTGATGAATAATATAATTGAAGCAACAATTCTCATTGGACCTCATAAAGGTGAAGACGTACTACTTCCACGAATACCACTCATACCGACAGATATGGCTAAACGGCTGGATAAACGACTTCAATTTCCAATACGCCTTGCGTTCGCTATGACTATCAATAAAGCACAAGGACAATCTTTGTAAGTGTGCGGTTTGAATTTAGAAAACGAATGCTACTCTCATGGGCAATAATATGTCGCATGCTCCAGAGTCGGTAAACATCTGATCTTTATGTTTATGCAGAAAACGGACAAAAAAAATGTAGTCCATTCCCTAGCTTTACAGTAAAAAAAGACTTTCAGTTAAAAACATTTTTTCTTTCTTTCCTTTCAGTTCACAGCAACGCAAAGTAGGGCATTAAATTGAATGATGTGTTTTCTTGCTGAATCTATGTTAACTATCACACTTCTATTTACTTCCCTTATAATTAAAATCAAACTGAGCCGCAGCGAAACGTGGCCGGGTTTAGCTAGTTGTATAATAAACTGAAATAGCACTTTAGAGGAAAACATAACCCCACCCCTCCCCTAAAAGTGCCCTTAAATGAATTTTCCTGGAGAAATGTTTCTAATAAAAGTTGTAGCTCTTTGTATGTATAGTTGATATATCAAGTTTAAAGATAATCGTTCGATCCATTTTTTGAGAAAATTGAAAAAAAATAAAAAAAAAACAAACTAGTAAAGTGGTACTTCGGTTGAGGAATTTTTACAGATAACGTACTGTCAGATCACATGGTTGACACTTAAACGGAATATCAAGTTTCAACTTTCTACGGTTTTTCGTTTTTGAGCTTTGCTGTTCACATACATACACGCACAGACCATGGACTCAGGAGGCCACAAAACGGATATTTCCGGTATAAACGCGATATCGAAAATTTGGTACTATTACAGTACTTCCTCTTACTAGGAGTAAGAAGAGAACGTAAAAATTATTGCGAAAATCAGCTGATTTATAAAATTACACTCTATTGTTTGCATATAAATAAAAATAATGTCATTCACTATCAAAATCAATTTTGATCATGTCAAGGCCTTTTGTATAAAAAAAAAAAAAAAGATACTTTCATCTAAATGATGCCGTTCACTTTTATTTTTTTATTTATTTTTTTCCAGCTTCGTTAAGATCACGAACTGTCATTCAACAATAATAAATATAAATACATAGTTTTGATAGAGTAGGTAAAAATCACATCATTTTTTTTCTAAATCTCACAAATTTGATGTGATACATTCACAATGATTTTATGGTTCTCTTAATGTAATTATTAAAAATTGATCGATTTTTCTTTAAAATTAAATTGTTTCGTTTAGTTGACTTTGTATTAATCAGGGTGATGGGGATTATATCTAGTCCTGGCCATAAATACTGATATTAAAGTTCAAATTAGGATTACAAGGGTTATATTGTATAATTTATCGTATCTAGTTATCGTAAAGTTGTGGTACATTGTTCCTTATTAGTAAAGGTTTAATCCTAGACAGTATGAATTGTTTATCATTTCATTAACCTGGTTTGGGGTGGCCAGATAAAGGAAACTCGTATTGCAGTAAAAGCTGTATAAAAGATTGGCAAATCACCTTCTCAGATTGTTGAAACAATTCATCTTCTTGGTTAATAGCCGTGTTTATGTTTATACTTATCCTTAATCAGTACAACGATATACTCTGTTATAGCGACGCATTCTATTCTGGGCGTCCTCGGACAGATCTTACAGAAAACGCAAACTTAGATCAGAAGAAACCCTCTTAGGAAACATAAAAAAAAATCATGTGTTGAATATGTAGTTGGATCCACAATGCTGGATAATATTTACAGTAGTGAAGCATGCTTACGACGGAAGATGGGCATCTTAGAAAGATCTGTGTCTAGACTGATTAAAAGCGACCTGAGGATAGGTGCTTATCGGAAAATCGTAGTTGAGGCACTTATCTCTGTTCTGAAGCAAATTAGACAGGATTGATCTAAAGTTACTCAAGGTCTTTTTCTTCTGCTTCTTCTTCATCATATAGCACTACAGCCCGGGGTGGGCTTGGCTACCCTGGCAATGCCGCTCCATATATCTATTCAGAGCCTTCTCCTTCCATCTGGCCACGCCTAATGCTTTCAGGTCTTCTTCCACGTCCTGCAACCAACGTCTTCGCGGACGGCCAACTCTTTCTTTGCTTATGACTGTACCATGCAGCAGTCTGCTTGGCATCCTTGTTAAGTGGCCAAGCCATTCAATTCGGCGGCCTTTTATAAACTGGAACACATTGCCATATTGAAACAACGAGTAAAGTCCGTTGTTCGTGCACATTCTCCATGAATCGGAGTCATTATCAAACACTGGACCATAAATCCTTCTTAATATTTTACAGTCGAATATTTTCAGACACTTAGTTATTGCAGCTCTGAGAGTCCATGTTTCAGAACCATATGTTAAGACGGTTCTAATAGAGTCTTGTAGTCTTGCTTTCGTGGCTCTCGTTAAATATGAGGTCTTAAAAAATTTCATATTCGCAAAGTATGCCCGGTTGGCAGCCATGATTCTTTTATTTACTTCGTTTAACATCTTATTTTCATCATTCAATTCTGACCCCCAAGTAGGTAAAGCTTTTATCACACCCAAAAGTATTACCATTCATAGTCAGTGCCTCAGTATTGTGGCGCGAGCTGATGTTCTTGTATTTGCTTTTATTCTCATTAATTGGGAGGCCCATTTTCTTACTTTCTTTAGCTAGAGAAGAAAATGCTTCTTTAAGTGATGGGACAGTCCGAGCTACCATGCAAATACCATGTGCATACGCACACACCTGGATGCATGAGTGAAGGATGTTTCCTGTAATAATTAGCTTTTGCACTACTTTATGAAGGGCAAGATTGATGAGTGAAGCGGAGAGGGCGTCACCTTGCTCACACCTGTCCAGATAGGGAAATCATGGTTATTTATATCTGGTTGCACTATCAAAAGCTTGGTGGTAGTCAATAAAGAGGATATGTAGGTCAATTTTGTATTCTCAGCACACTTTTCCAACAGTGCTTATTACAAAAATCTGGTCTGTTGTACACTTCCCCTGCCTAAAACCGCACTGTAGTCGTTAAGCACATTTTCAGCAAAAACGTTGAGTTTTTTTACCGATATTTTATAAGCTACGCTTAGGAGTGAGATGCCTCGATAATTTTCACATTGGAGCTTATCACCTTTTTTGTATGTGGGGCATATCGAACTAGCACCCCATTCCTCTGGCATTCTTTCTTTTTCCCAAATCTAAAAAATCATCATTTAATAAACTTTCCCCGCTGTTCTTAAAGAATTTGGCCACAAGAGAGTCTTCACCAGGTGAGGGATCAGAAGAAAAACTCTTAGTAAACATAGAAATTGTGATAGATGCCAGAAATATATTTTATGTGAAAAATATTATTTCAAGAATATTCTAACATTCGCTGGCAAAAAGGGTATACCCAGATAGAAGACTACAGTTACGAGTAGCGTTTGTTCACAGGAGAAGATTTGTACTAACATGAGAAGGCATACTTTCAAGACAGTCTGAACTAGACATTCTACCAGTCAACACCAGTGCCAGTTATAAGATAAAACATAGCTAGTTTCGGTAATAATAAGCACATTACTGTGATATTGTAAAGTGCTTAAGTTAGAGAATATAGAGACTATTATATCTATTTTAAAACCAGTGTGATCTCTTGATTTTTTCTTAATAATCTCCATCTCAAACATACACACTAACCCTTTGCTAAACCGCTCACGCCACAAGCTACCACAACTACAACACATCACACCAAAACATTTAAAAATCATGTTGAACATGTAGTAGGGTCCGCAATGCTGGATAACATCTATAATAATGAAGCATGCTTACGACGGAAGATGGGCATCTTGGGAAGATCTATGTCTAGACTGATTAAAAGCGACCTGAGGATAGCCGCTGATCACAGTTCAGACACTTATATCTATTGTGAACCAAATTAGACAGGATAGATCTAAAGTTGCTCAAGGTCTATTCAGACAAATTTGTGTTTACTGACGAAAATATTTTCAGCACAGAGGATCAAATGTAACGGCAATATGTGCAAGCAGCTCTGAAGAGGTTCAAGAAATGATTGAAGAGGGTATAATCCATGTTTCGATATGGTTTGATGCGAAAAGAGAGAGCTATCAGGGGACAACAGAAAGCCATTTAGTGTAAAAAAAAGTGTTCAAACTTGTGCGAAGAATTACCAAGAAGAATGAATATTTTAGAACTCGTTTCAAAATCTCTCAGTAAAAATGGTCATCCGCTTTTCTTCAAAGTCAGAATTTCGTCAACATATTTAATGTCTAATTAATATTAATCTAGATGTTAGAATTGTGTAATAAACTGATATAGCAATTTAGAGGAAAACCTAATTCCATCCCTTCAAAAAAAGTACCCTCAAATGAATTTTCCTCTTTGTATGGGTAGTTGATATTCCAAGTTTAAAGAAAATTCGTTGGAGTCATTTTCAACGTAATCGCAAAAAAGTGGAAAAAACATTCTGTGAAGTAGTAACTTCCGGTTAGTGGATTTTGCCCGAAATCTTTGTGTCTGACGTGGTGGGTGTACCTTAACAGAAACCCAAGTTTGAGCTTCCTGCAACTTTTAGTTTTTGAGATAATCTGTTCACACACACACACACACAGATACCATTTTCTAAAAACCACTTTTTTGGACTCAGGGGACGTCGAAACTGTATTTCCGGTGAAACCTGAGTTTCGGAAATCTGGCACGATCGCAATACTTCCTCTTAAGAGAAATTATTACTTCTATTCTCTATTCTATACTAGAACCTAGTGACCACTTAGACCATGGCTGGGCCCATTGTGCACCCCGTAGAACGCCTCACATCAGCCCTGTATCATTAAGGAACGTCCAGTGCTGAGGCGAGTGAAGTTTTTGATCCCGCCTTCGGCTCTAGAATGTGGGCGCAAAATTTCAGGAATCGTCTGCGAGGATTATTATTATTATTATTATTTGTCTGTGGGGAGGGAAACCCTACGCTATCCAAAAGCCTCACTGGGCCCATATAGCTACCTCAAGAAAAACAACAACAAACCGGGTCTAGAACAAACCAGAGCCGGATCTAATCCATCTAAGATTCACCGCAGTCCGAATAAATCGGACAATAACCTTAAGCGGAAATAGCCTAAGCTCTTCCACAGACATTCCGACCAAAGGTCCTGAACCTAATTTCCTCACAACCCAAGCAATCAGTCATAAGATGGATGGGTGTTTCCTCCTCTGTCTCACAGACTCTACAAAATGGATCCGGCATGAGCCCCATTATGTAGAGATGTCTCCTTAAACCACAATGTCCAGTAAGAGATCCAACCAGATGCCTGAGAGCGCTCCGTGAAAAACACAGCAACGTCTCACTAATGGCCTTGTCCGGATCCCCGATGAGCATTTTGGACTGCCGAAAACCAACTGAGTTCATCCATAAGGATGAATGCTGTGAAGCTGTCTATGTCTGGAAGCCTGACTGACATGTGCCAGAAGACACGCCAGCAGCAGGCTCGGGACCAATGAAAGGAACAGAAGCGCCTAATTTGGCAAACCTATCCATCTCCTCATTCCCAAAAATTCCCATATGACCTGGTACCCAGATAGAAGCACATCCTTCAAACAAGAAAGCTCTTCTAGTCTTTTAGAACATTCTAACACCAACCTGAAGTGAAGTCATATGAACTCAGCGCCTTCTCCGCAGCTTGGCTGTCCGAGCAGATATAAACACCTTTTAAGTTAGTGTTACATACCCTCTCATCCAAGATACAACAAAGAATAGCATAAATCTCAGTCTGCAAGACTGTGGCCCATTCACCAAGATATACAGCCAAATGATCTCCGGTCTCAAAATTGATCGCAGCTCCAGACCTAGCATCCATTCTGGAACCGTCCGTGTAACACCGGAGATAATTATCAGCTATTACACCAGACGTACCCAATCTTGACCAATCTTCCCTAGTAGGTAACCTAACTCTGTAAGAATGAATGCTCGAAAACAAAAGTCCTCAATATTCTATCAGAAGGAAAACCTGTAATAGGAACCTTCAAAAGCATCTCACGATGATAAAAGAGCTATAACTTTTATCTGAAAAATTTTTCAGCTAAAATTCATTTAATGGATATTCATCTGTGAGAGGTGTGACGCTAGGCTTTCTTTGCAACTGCCATTTTAAATATTTGTGTTTATTCAGTATGACTTTGATTTTTCTTTATTCCACTTTATTGCAAAAACAAAGTGAAAAAATACATTGAGGTCAGAACCTCAACAAAATAAAAAGCTAGACTGATGATGAGGAATTTTTTTAAAAAATCCTAGAAACGTCTCTGTAAAAAAACAAAAATTACTACCACTATCAATTTACATTGAGTGTCTTCTAGTAGAATATATAAAAAAAGAAGTAAATAGTAGAAGATGTAAGATCCAAGGAAGGGTGTCAAAGGGAAAAAAGTGCATATTTTTACTTTCTCTTGTTCCTAGTAAGAGGAAGTATTGTAATCGTGTCAAATTTTCGACATGGAGTTTTCACCGGAAATATCCGTTTTGAGATCGCCTGAGTCCAAAAAAGTGGTGTGTGTTTGTGTTTGTGTTTGTATGTGAACAGCATAGCTCAAAAACGAAAAATCGTAGAAAGTTCAAACTTGATATTCCGTTCAGGTATCACCATGGGATCCGATAGTAGGTGTCGAAATTCTTTAACCGGAAGTACCACTTTACTGAATAGTTTTTTTCACTTTTTTGCGATTTTCCCAAAAAATGGCTCCGGACGATTTGCTTTAAACTATGTACATCAACTACACATACAAAGATCTACAACTTTTTTTTGAAACATTTCTCCGGGAAAATTCATTTAAGTACTATCTTAGCTGATTATACAATTCCACCACCTAGACAAAATTAATTAGAAATAAATGGATCGCCAAAATTCCGAGTTTCCAAAAAAAAAAAAACCGACAAATTCCATTAAATTTGGTATACTAACTATAAAATTTGTCAATTATATAATGGGGTTGTTGAGGAGAGAAATTAGGTTTGATTAAATGAACGAGTTATGCTGACACTAATATAATGTAGCTAAGTTTACACTAACTGCACTGGACTTTACAATGAAAATGATAGAATGAATGGTGAGATTAGAGATATGACACGATGCGATGACTGGTGTACAGTTGTATGGTTGTATATGGTAGGTTTTTTTTAGATAGATTACCACCGGCTTATATACACAGTTCTCCCACTGTAGCCTGCCTAATTCAGAGAGTAGTCTCTGTTAACCAGGGAGGGCCTCTCTTCTCTCTGCTGTGGTTGCATTCTCTTTGCTGTGGATGGGTGCTATTACAATTACAATTTTGAAAACTGGAGTAAGAGAAAATTGTGTGAGTGTTTAACTCCAATTTTTTTTTTTTTTGTGGAATAGTTACTGTCACGCTTCCAATTTCTGCCTCAAGAACCGGAGAGTTTACTGCCAAATTCCTCAACTTTTAGAGATTGGCCAACAAGGCTACAGAACTCCATCTTCTCGCCGATAAAGCGCTTAGTTTAAAGTGGCGGGGTATCACTATAGCAAATCATGACGAATAATGTTAGTTTCCATATATGCTCCTTTATCTGCGAATGTTTATTCATCAGTCAAGCCAATTCATTTCATAGCTAACCTAGCAAAGTATCTGTTGTTCGTTCCATTATCCGCCATCCTTGAATGCCCTGATTGCTTAAGAATACTTCTAGGAAAAGGTCTCAGAACCAGATTATTATTATTTATTTTTTTTTTGTAAACGTTTAACCATAGTAGAGAAATGGAAACCGAAAGTAAGAAATTTTAGGCCTAAAAAAAGGAATCACAAAGAGGGATTTGTTTAAAAAAAGCTTAGCTTTGACTCCCACTAGTAAATTCCTAATATTAATAAAAAAAAAATTATTTTTTTTTTAATTTTTGTTAACAGAATTTTGGGAAGATCATTTCCAGTGTAAATATCCAAATAGTTCCAGAACACCTTATAATAAACGTTATACAAGAGAATGTACGACAAAAGAAAGATTATCCAGACATAATACTACATTTGAAAAACAATTACAATTCGTCAGTGATGCTGTTATGGCTTTAGCGGTAGCATTAGAAAATATGCATACAGAATTATGTGGCGATACTTTTGGTCTGTGCGATACAATGAATCCAACCAAAGGACCAGAATTGTTACGCTATTTGAGAAATGTTACATTTCATGGTAAGTAGAATATTTTTAAATAAATATTTACTTAAGTTTTCATTCTAGTGATAGTTTAATTAGTATTTTATAATTATGTGTAAGAATAATAACGTTTCTTAGAAATGTTACTCCATAAAAATTTTAAATTTACAAAGACTTGGATTTTTAGAAACTGATGGCTAGAAAAAAAACAGAAGATTGTTCCCAAAATAATTTTCAAATTAATAATGTTCAAAAAAATTTACAAAGAAAAGACGAGGGTCATTCAATAAGTAAAGAGACTGAGGGCTGTAAATAGAATATTATTTATATTAGAGTAAGGTACTAGGTTGGCATCCCTGTTATCAATTTAAAACATATTATGTTTGAGCACTGTTTCAGAATACATAACCTGTATTATTCATTCAATGGTAACAAATTCTCCAGAAATATTCCAAATGCCTAAGTAATACATTGTAAGTTTTATAAATGTTGCGGGTTCAAAGTGGGTTAATCAGTTTAAATGTTTCATACATCTGATTTGCAACAAGTGGGACGACCAATACAGGTTTGTACTACATCGTATTGACGATGCTCTTATTCAAGAAGAATTACATACTGCACCTTGAACGCATGAATCTATTAAAGAATAAGAGTGTTTTGGATTTTTTTCGAAACGTTACCATTGATTTTCTGTAAATGCTAATTACATAGATATAAACCAAACACTTCTATTTGCAATATTTTGCCGAAAAAAGTTGTGTCTTTGTTTGGTTTGTTTTTTTTAAGTTCAGCGCACTGCGACTTCCATAGTTCTATAGTGTTATCCCTCTAGTGCCATAGGTCTATCACCTCTTCCATGTAAGGCCTCTGAGGAATCTTAAATGTTGGAAGGTTCTAGGAAGAATATATCCTCCTCTTACTCTGCCTGGTAACTTAGCCAGGCTACCAAATCTCTTTTTAATGGGCAGTCCGTTAAGAATGTATTGGAGTTTCCATCATTTCCCCACGGAATCTGCACATGCTAACATCTTCTAAACTCAGCTTCTTCAGGTATCCCCTGAATCTACAATGCCCCGTGAGAAAACCCTTAAGCATGCGGAGCTTGTTCTTATTCTTCCTTCAGATGTTTGGTCCTCACGCGCTGGTCTAGTGGCTACCGCACTCGCCTTTCATGCGAGAATTCAGGGTTCGTTTCCTGTGAGGGCAAAGTCGGTGTTGACCCAGCATCGTGATAAAAAGTGGGAAGTTACAATTAGTAGCGCCCTAGGTAGCGAAGGCCGGAACTAAATCGCGTGGGAACTGCGACATGCTTACCACACGCCCTCTCTATACAAATTGCCGTCTGGCAAGCCTTAGCCCTTCATGGGCTGTTGCGCCTTAGGGTTTTTTTCAGATCTTTTGTGGTTATAACTTCCCAGGCAGATCTTAGCTTACCTTAGTCCTTGGGAGGGGTTCCAGAGTTGAGTTGTCTTCGCTTCCAGACTCCTTTTTAAGTTCTTTTGGAAGAGACTGGTCGCTGATTCCGCAGAAGGGTTCAGGATCCGAAAAGAGGGATGCAGCGCCTTTCCTTGCCAACGCTTCGGCCATCTTATTGCCTTCTACGCCAACATGCCCTGGCATCTAGAATAGGGTAACCTTGTTATTTCTGTTCAGGGCATTGAGTTTGCCATAACATATTAGAACTAATAACATACTTACTCAGTGCTTTAATAGCGGCCTGGATATGATTATAATCTCCTGATTCCAGGATTCCCTATCGTGGCTGAGGGCGCACCTTCCAATTGGTACATCTTCGCGTGGAAGATGCTGGAAAACTTACTCATAGGCTCTTGAATATTTGGTCCTTGACCCAAATACTCCGGCCCTCATTCCCTCGAGAGTCTTAGACCCATCCTTTTACCATTTAATGGCATGGACACTCCACTCTATTTTGATGCTCAGCTTCGAAAAGAATTTTCTAGTACTTCTTGATCATGTCAGGCCTAGGGAAGTTCCAAGGTAGGAAGCTGGCAGAAAAAAGTTATTTTAGATGGATTACACGGCTGAATTGTTGAACTTAACTGCTCAGCCACTATTTCTAATGCTCTAGGCTCTCAATCACCTATAATAGTTAGAAGCAACTATAGTGCAAGTTTTGTAGAAAATGTGTCTTTTAAGTTTATGATTACTGCAGTAAGAGAATGTCATGTGATGACTCAAATCAGATTTTCATCAGAGACAGTTTCCGTGGTAGCCTGCTTCATTTTGTGGTCATCGACCGGTTTCGGGCGTTCGCCCATCTTCAGGATGCGTTTTTCAGACAGCCAACACAGACTCGTATAGAGTAACTTAGTTTCACACTAACTGAGGTATATTTTTTAAAAAATACTAAACTCTTAAACTAGATAAAGGGATGTGGCCAGATGGGTGGGAAAACACGTGTTTGGGTTGTTAAAGGGCAAATCTTTTCTTACAGTGGACGCAACACGCGGGGGTCTAATCTTTAAACTCTGTTGTTGGAGGGAGACTTACTTCACAGTTAACTAACCAAAATATTAAGAATATACAAAATAAAAAATGAGATACACAAAATAAATCTAAATAAAATTAAACAAGGATTAAACTAACATTTAAAATTCATTCATTCGTTTAATATTGAACGATTTTTTATATAATTAAGTTTTTCCAGTTTCAGAGAATTAAGAAATTCCAGTCATTCTTTCACTTTTTCACGCAAGCCTCACATCCTCGCAAGCATGTATACCTAATTATGTTTTCTTATATAATCAAGTTTTTTATTATGCATCCCACACACCATGTCACATCATCACTCACATACATCATCCAAATACGCACTTTTTTTTTTTTTCTTATATATATATATCTAAACTAGTAAATTTATATGTACATAGTAGATTTAAAACTAACCTAAACTTAAAATCTATTTAAGAACTATTTGTTGCGTGTGTAATTGTGTTTCTGTTGCTATTGTGGGAAGAGTGTTCTGAATAATGGTTCACTAGCAAATTTTGTCTGTTCATTTATTAAGTTTTGTGTTTTTCGTTTATATATTTCGAGTTGTTCTACTATGTCAAGTCGTCGTCCTTTGTGGCCAGGGTGTATTAGTTTCATCGTGGTCGTTATGTCATCGGGTTTGTGTTTGATAGTGTTTAGGTGAGGGTTGCGTGAAAAAGTGAAAGAATGACTGGAATTTCTTAATTCTCTGGAACTGGAAAAACTTAACTTAATCATATAAAAAATCGTTCAATTTTAAACGAATGAATGAATTTTAAATGTTAGTTTAATCGTTGTTTAATTTTATTTAGATTTATTTTGTGTATCTCATTTTTTATTTTTTGTTTTGTATATTCTTAATATTTTGGTTAGTTAATTGTGAAGTAAGTCTCCTTCCAACAGAGTTTAAAGATTAGACCCCCGCGTGTTGCGTCTACTGTAAGAAAAGAATTTGCCCTTTAACAACCCAAACACGTGTTTTCCCACCCATCTGGCCACATCCCTTTACCTAGTTTAAGAGTTTAGTATTTTTAAAAATATACCTCAGTTAGTGTGAAACTAAGTTACTCTATACGAGTCTGTGTTTGGCACACTGTCTAAAAAAACGCATCCTGAAGATGGGTGAACGCCCGAAACCGGTCGATGACCATAAAATGAAGCAGGCTATCATGGAAAATGTCTCTGATGCTTTCCAGCTCCGCGGAACCAACCACCACAACAAATCAGTTTTTTTTTGTATTTCTGAACTTTGCTAAGTAGGGGAAAAATGGCGGTTCTGGCCCACCTTTTTTGAGGGGCAACTTTCCCCTCACCCCCGGCCCCCTTTGGCTGTGAAGCAATGCTATATTTGGAGTTTATATGTGCATTTATAATTTAAATAACCGCTCTGCTATAAATTGTGGTATTACATACTACAGCTACAAACCACCACTCTATACCTTTACTGCAATATAAACCTAAGTAATAAACCAATAATACCTGGATATTCATACTCATAAAATAAATAAATTAATTGTTTGACCACAATTTACAATGTACACCCCATACTGGTTTAATAAATATATAAGTTACCATATAAGAAATTCAATAGTTGTAAAACGTATAAAATGATAAAAAATTAAATGAGAGTCATTTTACGAATCAGTAAAAGTTTTGAACTTAATGTCGACATAATAAACATAAAATGTACTAGATGAAAAACTATAAAATCTACACATAAACTTTTCATTATTACCCTTTTAATGATTATAATAGAGTTTTAACTTATAACACCACATCTAGCTACAAAATCATTTCATTTCTGGTTCAAAATAACATTCAATTTTCAATTTGTGTAGCAATTTAACCATACCCTTCCACATTGCTTTAATATGTTAATATTGTTTGCTACACTGGTTTATTTTGATTGAAATCCTCCATAATAATATAATTGCATAATATGTTGGCTAATTATGTATTATTTGAATTATAATTAGGAGAGGAAGCCTGGCATTTATGTAATTTAATTGTGAATTTAGAATTGTTACCATAATTTATATTGGGTTATTAAAATTGATTGTAATTTATTGACAAATTAAATTTTTTTGCTGGTTGAGAAAACCAAATTTCTTTACTACAGAGAAATTTATTTTCATTTATGATATTATTTTTTTTTTTTTTAGCGGGGGGGCCAACGCACTGCGACCTTGATCAGGTCTATTGTGCTTATGATATTATTGGAAAGCACGGTTTTTTTACTTCTAGGCTGCTCAGTTTGTACAGTTTAGTTTTTCAAATGCAAAAATTTTTACAACTCAGATTGTAGAGCTCAAAATGTTAAACAGATCTCTCAGGCAATGACGGATTATTGTGTGGGGGGACCAGTTAATACGAACTTTTTCACTCTTGTCTAAAGAGAAGGAACTATTCCTATTTTATTCATTTCACAATCACTTAAGACGCTAATATTACTATCTAAATCCCAAATTGATAAGAATGTTTATGTTAATGAAAAGCAAAAAAATCTGGTGTGAAACACTCACACAACTTTCTCTTACTCCAGTTCTCAAAATTATAATTGAGAAATGTTATAGTTTGTGTACCAAATATACCAAAATTAGACGAAAACTGAAAAAACTGTTCAGTAAAAGCGCACTTCCGGTTTACTAATTTTCTTAAAACTTGGAATTTTGGCCATCTATTTATATCTAATTAATTTTGTTTGGATGTTAGAATTGTACAATCAACTACGATGCCACTTTAGAGGAATCTGTTACCCCACCCCTCCCCTAAAAGTGCCGTTAACTGAATTTTCTCAGAGAAATGTTTTAAATAAAAGATGTAGATCTTTGCATGTTTATTTTATATGAAATTTCGTCGGAGCCATTTTTTAGAAAATCGAGAAAAAGTGAAAATATAATTTATTTTTTTTTCAAGGCGTTTCAACATCTATAGTCATAGCGCCCGTAGCCTTCTCAGTGCACTGCCGGCCTCCGGGCAGTGTTCTCTCGCTACAGACAACACTGTCCATTACCGAACAGTGAGCTGTAGAGGCTCCTAGGAAGAAAAAATCTAAGGGTAGCACTGGACTCGAACCTGGGGCCTCCGGGTGGGAGTCCAACGCGCTAACCACTTAGCTAATCCTTTCCCTAAAAAATCGTGAGAACCATTTTTGGGAAAAATCGCGAAAAAGTGAAAAAATGATTTAGTAAAGTGTTAAAGCAAACACACTTCCGGTTATCCGATTTTTTTTCAAACTTGGAATGTCAACAACATATTTAATTCTAATTAACATTATTTAGATGACAGAATTGTCTAATAAACTGAAATAGCAGTTGAGATGAAAACCTAACCCCACCCCTACCCCAAAAGCCTCCTTAAATAACTGGGCCAGGAGAAATGTTACAAATAAAAGTTGTAGCTCTTTGTATGTGTAATTAATATACCAAGTTTAAAGAAAATCGTCTGAGCCGTTTTTGAGAAAATCGCAAAAAAGTAAAAAAAAAAAAAGTAGTAAAGTGGTACTTGCGGTTGAGGAATTTTGACAGATAACGTACTGTCAGATCCCATGGCGATACCTAAACGGAATATCAGGTTTCAACTTTCCACGGTTTTTCGTTTTTGAGATATGCTGTTCACATACACATACATACACACACACACACACACACACCATTTGCTAAAAACCACTTTTTTTGGACTCAGGGACCTCAAAACGGATATTTCCGGTAAAACTCGATATCGAAAATTTCACACGATTACAATACTTCCTCTTATTAGGAGTAAGAGAAAGTAAAAATATGTTGAATTAATTAAAAATAAAAAGAAACCATTTACTGTACCGATTATAAAAGAACTTTGTAATTGTAGGAATTGTAAGGTCTTCTAGAATACTATTAATCTATATCGTAAAATCAAAAGAGCGGTTTATGTTCTATTATTAGTGATTTGCAATATTCTGAGTTTCCTCTGATCGTACAATCTAATCAAGCAAGAGAAATGTAATAAATTTATACCACTTTTTTTCGCTGAGTTCTTGAAATTTTGATCATTTGTGTTAAAAGATTAGTGTTATTTTTGTTTGACATTAAAAGTTTTATGTCTGTATTTTTGGCTCAATTTTCATTTTTAATTTAATTTTAATTTTTGAATTTTCATTTTCTTGACTTCTGTATATCGATTTCTTTCTAACATTTATGTTTCTTTATATTTTGTAGTACAACCAAATTTCTTTGTATAGGGCGCGGCCCTTAGAACAAATAAATAAATAAATACTATCTAATTTCTCCCATGTTGTACTTGGAGAGATCAAAATCAAATGCAAGCAGGCCTGGGTGACCAGTGTGATTTTAGACTTTCAGAAAGAAAGAGACGCTATTTTCTGGAAACCACTTTGTCATGGGGCCAGGGATATTAAAACTTATTATTATTATTATTATTATTATTATTATTATTATTATTATTATTTGTCTGTGGGGAGGGACCAAACCCTACGCTATCCAAAGTCTCACTGGGCCTATATAGCTACCTCAAGAAAAACAACAACAAACCAGGTCTAGAACAAAAATCCAGACCCGGATCTAATCCATCTAAGATTCACCGCAGTCCGAATAAATCGGACAATAACCTTAAGCGGAAATAGCCTAAGCTCTTCCACAGACATCCTATTCCGACCAAAGGTCCTGAACCTAATTTCCTCACAACCCAGGCAATCAGTCATAAGATGGACGGGTGTTTCCTCCTCTGTCTCATAGACTCTACAAACTGGATCCAGCATGAGCCCCATTATGTAGAGATGTCTTCTTAAATCACCATGTCCAGTAAGAGATCCAACCAGATGCCTGAGAGCGCTTCGTGGAAAACACAGCAACGTCTCACTAATGGCCTTGTCCGGACCCCCGATGAGCATTTTGGACTGCCGAAAACCAACTGAGCTCATCCATAAGGATGAATGCTGTGAAGCTGTCCATGTCTGGAAGCCTGACAGACATGTGCCAGAAGACACGCCAACAGCAGGCTCGGGACCAATGAAAGGAAGATAGGCGTCTAATTTGGCAAACCTATCCACCTCCTCATTCCCAAAAATTCCCATGTGACCTGGCACCCAGACTGGAAGCACATCCTTCAGAGAAGAAAGCTCTTCCAGTCTTTTAGAACATTCTAACACCAAACTGGAAGAGAAGACACATGAACCAGCGTCATCAGCGCAGCTTGGCTGTCCGAGCAGGATACAAACTGCTTTTAAGTTAGGTTACCTACCCTCTCATCCAAGATACAACAAAGAATAGCATAAACCTCAGTCTGGAATACTGTGGGCTATTTACCAAGAGATACTGCCAAATGATCTCCGGTCACAAAATAGACCGCACCTCCAGACCTACTATCCATTCTGGAACCGTCCGTGTAACACCGGAAGTAATTAGCAGGTATGACGGACCCCATCTATTTATTCAAAATGACCTCCTTGGCTTAACCGGCTCAAGCGCAGTCGCTGCCCAACAGAAGTTGCTAACCGTATCATGTCTGCCGGAATTGCTAAGCAGGTTTGGATTAAGTCTTCTCTAGTTGTTAGTGCTTCTGGAGTTGTTGTTTCCTGACATAAATTTTTTCTTTGAGATATCCCCAAAGAAAGAGGGGTTAAAGAGGGGGAGGAGAAAAGTGAATGAGATGTTCAGTAGCCGCTGGATCGGGAAACAGGGACCGGTAGCTGGCTTTCCAGATCGCCAGACTGCGCTTGTGCCGGTTAAGCCGTGGAGGTCATTTTGAATAAATAGGAAATATTTTTTTTATAGATTTTGGTAAATAAACCGGAAAATTATTTTGTTTTAATGATGTTTTACCTGATTTTTAAGTCCCTAATGGTTCTACAATAGATTTTAAGTGTTGTCAGCATTTGAACTCTCTTATTTATTAGAAATTAATAAGAAAATCCGCTTTTAATTTTAGTTTATGAAACAAAGAAATAGGAAAAACGGCGAAAATTTAATCTTTATGATTGAATATCTCAGCAACGGTTTGAAATATTGAAGTGAAATTAACGGCACTATTCTTCATTTTTTTAGTAGTTTTCAATAGAGGAGTGTCAGAAGTGGGTGAAGGAGTGTTTTCAGTGGGTGTCAGAAGGAAATCGCAACTTTTTTAATCACCGATTTCAGGTGGAGGTCAGCAATAAAATCAAATAACATTAACACCATCATCAACTGGAGCGCAAATACTTCTTACAAACGTTATGTTTACTTGATATCTTTCCTCGTTTAAGAGTTATTTCAAAAGTGGCCCGTTTAAATGGGACACCCTGTAGATTACAATACATAGAAATCGTCGAGGTAAGACTAACACGTCACCTCTAAACACAGTACTTCTATAAAATCAATTTATTCAGAAAAAAGGCCTGAAATAAAAATGGTTTCCTACATATGTGTAACAAAAAAAAGTTAAAAGAAAATCATTAAAATCATTTACGAGATAATTGTAAACAAAAAATTGAAATGTCCCTTGTTGGTAAATGGTATTTATGCTTGACGAAATTTGGACCACTTACCAAGATATTTCCTAAAACTTTGTTGAAATGATTAAATACTCATAAGGCAATTACTTTCATTTAAAACGTTGCTCTAGATAAATTGGTTTGATGAGAACTGAGAGATTCGGGCATCTTGTACAATATTATAATTCTTCCGACTGGTGGTAGTTAAGGGAACTAAAACATTTAGAAAAACTTATTTGATAATAAGAGAATGAAAATTGCAGTAAGAGAAAACAGTGTGAAGGTTACAAACCAGGTTATTATTATCTTTTACTGCAGTGGGTGTTCCAAATAGTATTTTTCAAGGTAAATAATTTTTTTTCCTTATATATAAATAAAGAAATATATTATCTAGACGTGTAAAGTGAAGTCAATCTTAACATTTAAATAAAATGTGGCAGATTCCATTAATATTTAGGTCTGCTGCCATTAAAATAAGATAAAATGATAACAAAAAATGGGGTCAAAACAAATATTTTTCCATTATATATTATAGATAAGTATTCAACCATCTTTGTTAAAAGCCCATTCTGTCCTTTTATATTATTTTTATGATGACCTTGTTTTTATTATTTTTTAAGAAATATAGCGAAGAAAAGAAAAGAAAAACAAAAGAAAAATATTTTTAATATTGTATTTTTATGAATGAAAAAGAAAGCAAAAATCACGTATTATGGATTCGTTTTATATTCTTTAGGTACTTTTTTTTTTACTTCTCTTTACTTAACATGAGGTATTATTTGTGATCGTGCCAAGTTTTCGAAATAGAGCTCTCACGGGAAACACAAAATAATATGTTGTGAAGTCCACTGAGCATTAAAAACAATGTTTTTAGAAACCATTGGTAAAATGGTCGAGGGACAAATATGTCGTTAGAGACGACTGGAAAAGATTATGCTTCGCAACTTTGTAAAACCTCACTTATACCTTCTTATGTTTTTGGATCTTATTTTTGGTAGATGACTGAGAGTTTTTGATATCCTAAGATAAAGAAATTCTCAAATAATGATAAGGAAATTCAAGGATTTCCATGTGAACTTGAGATTAATTATAATTAATGAGGATTCATTACATCAAAATTAAATATATAGTTGAAGAGGAGGTTTTGTTTTCTGAACATGAGCGATATAAAAGCTAAAAAAATTAAATCCCTTAAATACCTCTGGTTTCAGATTTCGGATAAGCGAGAGGATATGATCAAAAGTAGGTAAAAGTTAGAAGTGAACAAGCCTTTAGGTTGTAGCCGTCAAATATAAATAACATTGCATCTTAGTTTGTCCAGAAAGATGATTTTTGGTTGTATCACTTATGAAGGGGATTAAAGGATTATCTGCCAGGTATCCAACTAAATATTGAGATTTGCATATTCGTAATCCCTTAATGATCTACGCACAATAATTATTTATTGAATTCGGCGGCAAACATTGAGATACATGGGACTAAAACATGGACCATAGACCAAAATCAGGAGGGTTGGTTGCGGAGTTGAAGCTAGTAAAAATAGAAAAGTTCTTGAAACATACTAAGAAAGATAAAGTGAAGAATTGAATGAAAAAAAGAGATCGACATTTAAGGAAAAAAAACCGTGTGTAAGCTGAAATTGCTCTGTGCAAGTCTGTGTTATCACACTGTCTGACAAACGCATCCTGAAGATGGGTGAACGTCCAAAACCGGACGATGAATACAAAATAAAGCAGGCTATCACGGAAAATGTCTCTGAAAAAAAAAAGTTTGAGAAATTGTGGGAGGAAGTAGCGGAGCCTGATGTCTGGAAGGATCTGTGGCATGGGGATTGTCTGGTTAGAGAAATCTGGCAAGAAGGAGTGATTTGACGACAACCCAGCGTAAGGAAACGCCGGTAAAGCTAAGAAAAAAAAATAACTTTTTTTATCCCGCTCTCCTACTTGACCATACCATAAGCGAGTGTACAAGGAGCACAGTGTCAGTTGAAGTTATGTGGGACTGAGGTACTCCAAGTCACAAGGAATAGTGTTTCCTGCCTTGTTTTAGAAGGGCTTTCTCTATTTAGGAAACGTTGCACAATATGGGTCTTTTAAATAAATCCATTTTATGGGAAATTTTGACATTGAACGATTCAATTCAAGTTTGGCACAGGAATTACTTAAGCCGATCTTGGAATCCTAGATATATCTCTGCCTAATCCTGCCTCCATTGGTATGGTCTGGGAGCATCTCTGATATCATTTTCGTTCTTTTCGTTAGTTCCATCAATTCCGCACCGTTCTTTTATGCATTTTGTCTCGGAGCGTCAGATGCCACCGTGGAGAGGCATCAAAACCTTTTCCCAAAAGAGATAATGAACCCATCAGAATTCCAGGTTATTGCTTTCCTATTTTTGTAACAATACGTCCCAATCTGTATAATATCTAAATTCGGACCCTATCCATAAATTTGATTTTGTAAGATTATGCTCTGGAATAACATAATTCATTTCGAGGAAGCTCACCATTTTTTCGAGTTTTTTGAACTCCGGACATTCATTCCGGAGTCCACGATTTTTTTGTAGCTTCCTCCATGAACTTGTTCAGAGCAACAATCGCAGCTTGGTGATGCTCTTCCTTCAGTACAATTTCCATAGTCTTCGTTGCGTTCCTCCACCGTTTGTCCTTTGGAACCCGCACAATGTCCTGTAAATATTTTATTGCGTCAATATTTTGATATTCCTTACGAAGGTATATAATATTAATAATATTGTGTAAACTAAATTACCTGAAATGGATGGATCCTCATGATAATGTAGTGTGACCCATCCAACGTCTCCGAAGATTTGACAAATACTTCGTCTCCCTGGTAGCTGCATATACTCTGATATATGGGAGCAGTACTTTTCGGAGTAGTCTGACAATCTGCGGGTTCCAAATTTAATTTTACTGAAGAAGGCGCCGTTATTGAGGGTTTTGATGGATTTAATGATCCAGCATCTACATGATCTGTTGCTATAGGAACAGTCGTGTATGATGTGGATATGGGAGTAGCTACACTTGTGGAACCACATAAGGAAAAGGTTTGTGGTAGCACGGACCCTCTTTTGGAAAATTTGACAATTGAAAGCTTCAGTAAAGCTTTCAAGCTCAAAATTTCTTTTTGTGGATAAGACGTGGTGAACAATGACTCTTCCACGCAATCCACAAATGGTTTTATATATGAGGTGTCCGTTACCTCCATCGAAGCGTAGCAGTTCCCAATACACTCCAGGAATTTCTCCCAAACCGCCGACATTTGACTGGTCGATTCTAATAGGCAATTCGATGTTTCCAGTAAAACATCCGGGATTTGGATTAATTTCAGTGTCCTCAAAAACAGCTCCGTCTTCGGTAAATTCCATAGAACAAATAGACCTTTTGTCATCAAGGTCTTCTTTGGTCTCTTGGTAGGTGGTGGAGCATCTACATCGTTTTCTATTGATATTGGACTGGATGGCAACGTCTCTACTGTTTCGAGATTGCATTTTTCGCAACGTGGGTTTTGGACGTCCTCACAAATACAATCTTTGCTTGACATGCTATACAATATTTAAATTGTATTTTATAATAACGTGAAAATATATATATTTTTCTATTGCAATTCAAAAACAAAGTTTTACGTACCTTTTCATGAGGAAAACAGTAGATGGGTGGCGGTAAAGGGGTGGCGAAGACACAATCAACAACCAAGTAGCGTAATAAATTGATTCATTTATTAATCAATCAACAACTTAATTAATTAGTTTCCTATTGGCCAAAATAACGAAAAGCGTTGTGATAATATTCATTTATGTAAGAGTGAATATCGAGGAATATACAATCCTAAGTGCATCTCCCTCCGAATGAAGGTCATACCACTAAATAAGATTAGATAATATATTGTCTATATTTTCATCAAATATGTTTTTACTTGGCCAGTATTTTATTTTTAAATTTTTTTAGCTACAAACAAAGATTTTTTGTTTAATTTCTTTTGACTAAATACTGACTGTCTAATAGGTAACTTAATTAATATTAATTCAAGAAACAAGGAGAAAAATAAATTAAATAGCATTTTTGTTTGCAACATTGTTTGTAATAACGGGAGCTAAAGATTCGAACCCTTCTTCTGTTGCCTCAACATAATTGTATTTGAAATATTACATATTAAAATTTTTTATTTGATAAAGAAAAATTTGACAAAAAAAAAAATTATTAATTTCAATGAAGAAATAAAAAAAACTAAATAAATTGTAAATTAAAAATTCAATTAAAAAAAAATATACACTTTAGTTAATAATGGATACCCGAAGAGAGTGATGTTAATTAAGGAAGAACTAATTTTGTTCTTACCGATGTAATTAAATTGGAAAATAAAAAGGTTTGATTGTTGGAGCGTAAAAAAATAAAAAAAAGACAAAAGGACAGTACATTTTTGTAAATAATTACTGAAACAGGTTATATAGTCCAGTAGTTCAGATTTTCTTCATCTTGTTGTTCATGGAAAAAGAAAAGTTAATTTTTTTTTTCAGGTTTTTCATCTTTTATGTACAGTATTTACCTTAATCTCTTGTAATTTTTTTTTTTTTTGCTTGATTGTTTTTTTTTTTTGTTTTTTTTTTCTTATAAAGGATTTAGAGTTTAAACCAAAATGAAACTGTCCAGAGTTTTTTGCTATCTTTTTTACTCCTATAAATCCGGAGTTTGTAATCATGTCAATTTCGATATCGAGTTTTTCACCGAAAATATCCGTTTTTGGGGTACCCACTGATCCAAAAAGTGGTTTTTAGCAAATGGTCTGTGTTGTGTGTGTGTGTGTGTGTGTATGTATGTAAACAGCATAGCTCAAAAACGAAAAATCGTAGATAGTTCAAACTTGATATTCCGTTTAGGTAACAACATGGGATCTGACGGTGCGTTATGTGTCAATATTCCTCAACCGGAAGTACCACTTTACTAGTTGTTTTTTTTACGTTTTTGCAATTTTCTCAAAAATGGCTCCGAAGATTTTCTTTAAACTTGGTATATCAACTACCCATACAAAGAGCTACAAC
>JAAEAF010003523.1:0-24362 GCA_011037195.1 Triatoma infestans
AAAAAAAAAAAAATTTTAAAATGGTTTTTCAAAAGTTACGGTAATTTAAAATATGTAAAACAAATTTCAGTTTAATGTCAAAATTACCTTATTTTTTCTTTAAAGAAGCTCTTCAAACTGGACACTATCAACGGATAGGCAAGCCAAAGCTCTGGACTCCCACGCTCTGTTTGTAGCAGCACTTAGGTGGCAAGTCAACATCTAGGCAGGCTAGAGTTATTCGACGTTCCAGATCTTCGACTGAAGCCACGGGATTAAGGTTACTGTACACTTTATTTTTTAGATATCCCCACAAAAAAATGGACAAAAATGCACAATTTTATGGACTGATGAATCAAAGTTTACCAACAATGGCCTTCTTAATCGTTGGAACTTTAGAATATGGGCAGAAGAAAATCCACAAGTTACCTCCGCCACACGCCATCAGGTTATTTTTTCTACAAACGTTTGGTGTGGAGTTTGAGGAAACCAACTAATCGGCCCATACTTCTACAGAGGGAACTTAACTGGTGAAAGGTATCTAACTTTTTTAAGGGACATTTTGCCAGTTCTGCTTGAAGATGTTCCTCTAAAACGTCGGTTAGATATGCATTTTCAACAAGATGGTTGCCCGGCACATAATGCGAGAGTTGTTCGACGTTACCTGGACAGAAATTTCCACGAAAAGTGGTTAGGAACTCATGGTCCGATCCAATGGCCACCTCGATCTCCGGACTTAACCCCAATGGACTATTTTTTGTTGGGATATCTAAAAAATAAAGTGTACAGTAACCTTAATCCCGTGGCTTCAGTCGAAGATCTGGAACGTCGAATAACTCTAGCCTGCCTAGATGTTGACTTTGCCACCTAAGTGCTGCTACAAATAAAGCGTGGGAGTCCAGAGCTTTGGCTTGCCTATCCGTTGATGGTGCCCAGTTTGAAGCTTCTTTAAAGAAAAAATAAGGTAATTTTGACATTAAACTGAAATTTGTTTTTCATATTTTAAATTACCATAACTTTTGAAAAACCTAACCGATTTAAAATTTTTTTTTTTTTAATTTTTTTAGAGGCTCAATTACTATAAAAATATGCAAAAAAAAATATAATGTTCCATTTGAAAAAAAAAAGTTGGATGCTGTATCTCGGGATATTGGGGTATAAAAAAATGGATCAATCACTGAAAATAAACTAGACTAAAAATGATTAAATACGTGTTTTCTATTTTTTCGAAATTTCCCGCCGTTTAAAAAAAAAGTGGGTGGAGCATATAACTCTGGTCACCCTGTATATATTCGTGTAGAGAGTTGTTGGCCTTATTTTAACGATGGATGAGAAGCCGAAACAGGTTAGAATCAACAAAATGAAACCCTACTATGATGGATATAATCAGCTATATCCAGCATTGTGAACTAGTTCATTGTGGATTAGTTGAATAACGCGGTGAATGTGCGCACAGAGGCCACGAGTTTGAGTCCAAGCAGTGATGCTCTTAGAATTTTCTCATCCTAGGAGCCTGTATTGCTCCTATAAAAGACAACACTATCCGCAGGCTGGCAGTTTACAGAAAAGGCTCCAGATGTCAACGGATATTGTGGAGACGCGTAAAAAAAAAACTTATTATTGTGTAATGAGGGAGGGGAAAGCTTGTGCTATCCAAAGCCCCTTTAGGCTAGCTACCACAAAGAAAAACAACACAAGCCGGGACCAGCTTAGAAATGCAATCCCTAAGCCGACTCACCTAAGACACGTGCCCGAACAGCAGAATTAAGAGAAATCAGTCCTTAAGCTCTTCCATAGACATCCGATCAATTAGTGTTTCTTCTTCTATTCCACAAAACCTACCGAAGTTATTCACCTGGAGCCTTCATTATATAGAGATATACGTGCAAGACACCGCAGCAATTCCTTTGACATCAGAGACAATTTCCCGTGGTAGCCTGCTTCATTTTATGGTCATCGACCAGTTTCGGGCGTTCGCCATTTTAGGATGCGTTTGTCAGACATTGTAATAACACAGACTTGCACGGAGCAAATTCAGTTTATACACTCGTGTACATTCAGTTTATACTTGAGTGTATAAAGTGAATGTGCTCTGTGCAAGTCTGTGTTATCACACTGCCTGACAAACGCATCTTGAAGTTAGGCGAACGCCCGAAACCGGTCGATGACCACAAAATGAAGCAGGCTACCACGGGAAATTGTCTCTGATGCTTTCCAGCTCTGCGGAACCAACCACCACAACAATTCCTTTGACCTGTGACAGCCCAGAGTTTGGGTCTGTAATCTGTATTATGAAAAGCTGACAAACCACGAAGATCATATTTATAAAACTGAAAACTATCCTGTTAGCTGGCCTTGATTGAAAGGTAGACAGATATGTATCCAGTGTATTAGATTTGCTGCCAATAGAGCTTTAAATTAATTCATATTTAAACTTATACCACTTTCTAAAAAAAAAAAAAAATACCAAAAAAACGGCTCAATTATAAGTCAATTACAAAATATATAAATATTTATATATTGTGGGATTTTGATAAATTCTTAAAATGATCATGATTAAATGAAAAGAAAGCTAGTAAACATGCAAAAACAGAAAACTGGCGTGAAATGCAAGACTTGTTCTCACCGCATTCAAGTATACCTAACTGACAAATTTTCTTTGAAATTACAATAATTACAAATGTTTTGTGTTGGACTTGCCATAAAACTGTTTGTTGCAGGCTACAATATATCCTTGAGTGTAATTGTTTGGCAGAGCTCTCCATCTCAACCAATAAAGCTTATAGCGGCAGTTTAAATTTTAAACATAACTCATAGGTTCCCCCAAAATCCCAGAATTCCCTAAAAATGGAATTTTTCTGTAAAAATGTTTCAAATAAAAGTGATAGGCATTTACGAGGGTCATTTTTTTTTTTTAAGTAAGAACCGTTTTGTTATGAAATAATAGAAACTTTATTTATGAACGTAAATTGTATCACAAACTAAAATATGAACCCATTTTTTACTTTTCAACGTATCTCCGGCATTAACATCTAAACATTTGTTAAGTCGTGGTACCAGCTTTTGGAACCCCTCATCAAAGAACTCTGCCGCCTCACCGTTTAACCAGTTAAGTAACAGTTTCTTTTAACATGTCAATAATTTTCAAATCGCTTTCCACCAAGAAATTCCTTAAGTTTTGGAAAAAGATGGAAGTCTGATGGTGCTAGGTCAGGGCTGTATGGTAGATGGTCCACTAATTCCCAGTGGACGTTGTCCAGTAGCGTCTTTGTTTTTGTCGCAACGTGAGGCCGAGCGTTATCGTGAAGCAGAACAACGCCACTAGAGAGCAGTCCCCGCCGGCGGATTTGAATGGCGCGCCTGAGCTTTTAAATAATGTTTCACAATACCTATTAGCACTTATTGTCGTTCATCTTGGCAGAAAGTCTATCAGAAGAATGCCTTTACGGTTCCAAAAAACCGTGGCCATGATTTTCCATGTTGAAGTTTGAATGATGCTACTCACTGGATTGACGTTTAGTCTCTGGACTGTAGTATGCAACCCATGTTTCATCACTCAAGAACTCATCACAATTCTTGCGATAGCGCTCCATAAATGACAAAGAATGTGCCAAACGCTTTGTTTAGTGTTCCTCTGTCAACTTTTAGGCACCCATCTCTCATAGTTTTTTTTTGTAATGAATTTTGTCAGTAATAATTTGATAAACTACTGAACTTAAAACTTGTGGGAATTTCTGATGAATCTCGTCAATGGTGAAGCGCCTGTTTTGGCGAATTTCCTAATCAACTATTTGTGTCAACTCTTCATTCATGACAGTAGGCCGCCCAGATCGTTCTCCATCATGAACATTTGTCCTTCCTTAATTGAAAAGCCAACACCATTTACGCACATTCCCATCATTCATTATACCTTCACCATAGACTTCAGCAAGCTGTCAAGTGAATTTCAGCAGGACGAACTTTTTTTGCGTTTAAAAACCGAATAACTGAGCGCACTTCATCATCGGCGGGATTACTCAACTTTGTCGACATGGCGGCAAACAAAGCAGTATAACCACACAACTATCTCCGGCAGAGACGTGAAACTTAATGACGGTGAGGGCCAACTTTGAACGGGAATCACGTGAAAGCCTACGCGGACGCGATGCGCAATCGGTTCTTACTTAAAAAATGACCCTCGTATGTGTATAGACATATAAGAAGTGTAAAGATAAATCATTAGAATCGTAGGAACAGTTTTCAAGAAATTCGCGAATAACTAAAAACAAAACAGTAAAGTGGCGCACTTCCGGTAGTTCAATTTTGACCGAAACTTGTGTCAGCTGGTACCTAAATGGAATACCAACTTTGAGATTCCTGCGGTATTTGGTTTTTGAGTTAAACACACACACACACACACACACACACTGACCATTCGCTAAAAACGTATTTTCGTACTCAGGGGACCTCAAAATATGGTATTTCCGGTGGAAACTAACTATGAAAATTTGACACGATCGCAAGACTTCCTCTTAATGCTTGCAAAAGTGGAGTTTTTACGTAATATTTAATTTGTTATCACTTAGCATCAGGTTATATACATTGTACTAAACTGGGAATCTCCAGCCTTCCCATAATCAATTTATTTTTCTGAAAAATGATTCAAATAATATTGGACAGGTGTGATGTAAGACCATATTATTATGGAGACCTCACAATCGCATGTTTATGACGTCATGCCAACACGCTACCACTATAGGAGGAGGTTGGCCTTTAGGCACCCATCTCTCATAGTTTTTTTTTGTAATGAATTTTGTCAGTAATAAATTTGATAAACTACTGAATTAAAACTTGTGGGAATTTATGATGAATCTCGTCAATGGTGAAGCGCCTTGTTTGGCGAATTTCCTAATCAACTATTTGTGTCAACTCTTCATTCAGACAGTAGGCCGCCCAGATCGTCTCCATCATGAACATTTGTCCTTCCTAATTGAAAAGCCACACCATTTACGCACATTCCCATCATTCATTATACCCTTCACCATAGACTCAGCAAGCTGTCAAGTGAATTTCAGCAGGACGAACTTTTTTTGCGTTTAAAAACCGAATAACTGAGCGCACTTCATCATCGCGGGATTACTCAACTTTGTCGACATGGGGCAAACAAAGCAGTATAACCACACAACTATCTCCGGCAGAGAAGTGAAACTTAATGACGGTGAGGGCCAACTTTGAACGGGTAATCACGTGAAAGCCTACGCGGAGCGATGCGCAATCGGTTCTTACTTAAAAAATGACCCTCGTATGTGTATAGACATATAAGAAGTGTAAAGATAAATCATTAGAATCGTAGGAACAGTTTTCAAGAAATTCGCGAATAACTAAAAACAAAACAGTAAAGTGGCGCACTTCCGGTAGTTCAATTTTGACCGAAACTTGTGTCAGCTGGTACCTAAATGGAATACCAACTTTGAGATTCCTGCGGTATTTGGTTTTTGAGTTAAACACACACACACACACACACACACACTGACCATTCGCTAAAAACGTATTTTCGTACTCAGGGGACCTCAAAATATGGTATTTCCGGTGGAAACTAACTATGAAAATTTGACACGATCGCAAGACTTCCTCTTAATGCTTGCAAAAGTGGAGTTTTTACGTAATATTTAATTTGTTATCACTTAGCATCAGGTTATATACATTGTACTAAACTGGGAATCTCCAGCCTTCCCATAATCAATTTATTTTTCTGAAAAATGATTCAAATAATATTGGACAGGTGTGATGTAAGACCATATTATTATGGAGACCTCACAATCGCATGTTTATGACGTCATGCCAACACGCTACCACTATAGGAGGAGGTTGGCCTTTAGGCACCCATCTCTCATAGTTTTTTTTTGTAATGAATTTTGTCAGTAATAATTTGATAAACTACTGAACTTAAAACTTGTGGGAATTTCTGATGAATCTCGTCAATGGTGAAGCGCCTGTTTTGGCGAATTTCCTAATCAACTATTTGTGTCAACTCTTCATTCATGACAGTAGGCCGCCCAGATCGTTCTCCATCATGAACATTTGTCCTTCCTTAATTGAAAAGCCAACACCATTTACGCACATTCCCATCATTCATTATACCTTCACCATAGACTTCAGCAAGCTGTCAAGTGAATTTCAGCAGGACGAACTTTTTTTGCGTTTAAAAACCGAATAACTGAGCGCACTTCATCATCGGCGGGATTACTCAACTTTGTCGACATGGCGGCAAACAAAGCAGTATAACCACACAACTATCTCCGGCAGAGACGTGAAACTTAATGACGGTGAGGGCCAACTTTGAACGGGAATCACGTGAAAGCCTACGCGGACGCGATGCGCAATCGGTTCTTACTTAAAAAATGACCCTCGTATGTGTATAGACATATAAGAAGTGTAAAGATAAATCATTAGAATCGTAGGAACAGTTTTCAAGAAATTCGCGAATAACTAAAAACAAAACAGTAAAGTGGCGCACTTCCGGTAGTTCAATTTTGACCGAAACTTGTGTCAGCTGGTACCTAAATGGAATACCAACTTTGAGATTCCTGCGGTATTTGGTTTTTGAGTTAAACACACACACACACACACACACACTGACCATTCGCTAAAGACGTATTTTCGTACTCAGGGGACCTCAAAATATGGTATTTCCGGTGGAAACTAACTATGAAAATTTGACACGATCGCAAGACTTCCTCTTAATGCTTGCAAAAGTGGAGTTTTTACGTAATATTTAATTTGTTATCACTTAGCATCAGGTTATATACATTGTACTAAACTGGGAATCTCCAGCCTTCCCATAATCAATTTATTTTTCTGAAAAATGATTCAAATAATATTGGACAGGTGTGATGTAAGACCATATTATTATGGAGACCTCACAATCGCATGTTTATGACGTCATGCCAACACGCTACCACTATAGGAGGAGGTTGGCCAGTGACGACAACGAGACTCACCAGACACCCACTATACAAATTATATCCTAAGCACACATCTGGGGAAGTTAAGACTCCACTTTTCTCCACCCCCAAGCAAGTTAAACATAAAGAGTATTCTTCACAATGTACCAGCATATTTGTCACATCGATTTATCACACCTGTCGCTACGCTGTACTAGGAAGTTGTTAGTATTAATTGGTCTCATTATATCTTAATTTGTGAGTTTAGTCTTTCATTTCCGACCAAAACTATTATACACAAGTTTTTTTTATTATAAAAAATTATTATCTATATTTTTGTAAGATACAAATACACTGTACATTTCTCCTTTCATAGTATCAGCTTTCCCTGCGTTAAGCAGTATACTATCTTTCCATGAAGCTTTTTTTTCTGCATGACCCAGCTCATAATGAAGAACTTACTAAGAGTTAGTGAGCTACGTAATGGAGAGAATGCTCCTTAACGTTGGGAAAGTGATATGCTAACTATTTAGGTAGATTCACACTATCTCTTCTACCAACTTGGTCATACCCGGTGAACTTGTATTCGCTAAATTTTTACCGACTACAACCGATCACTCGCCACTTGGCCATTATACATTGTACCAAGGGATGTAATAACGCCATATATTAGTAGTGATCAAGGTTTTAGCTCGTATTGACCAAGTGGTAGCATCTGGACCCGTTCTCTTCTAGTTTCTAGGGCATGATAGAACTAGATGTGAAACTCTATGGCTGTGTAGTGGAAGAAGAAATGTAAAAATAAATAGTTTTGAAAAATATTTTAAATGAAAGAATTTTGGCAAAAAATAATGTATTTTAAAGTCAGGTACTAAAATGTAAGAGTCATTGTTGCTAACGAGACAAAAAAAAGCACAGGAATCCGTTAGGAAAATAACAATGCCACTTGGCCAACTGTTTTGTAAGAGAAGGCATTCCTTCAGGACAGTCTGCACTGTGCCTTCTAACAATACGGTTTGTTGTGGACACTGGAAGCAGAACAGTTTTTTTTTTCGCTCTCTTAGCATCAGTGCATATTAATAAGTTTATAATATCTTGCAAATAACTTGTAGTTATTATATTATTAGAATATATTTATTGTTAGCAGTGGTGACTACTTTCTTATTTCTGATACTTCTCTCTTAAACATATATACATACAAACCCTTTTACAAAATCGCTCAAGCCACTACAAACACAGACAACAACACAACATCACACCAATAAACATTACATTGGTGGCCAATTGTTTTATAAGAGAAAATCCCACCGCTGCCACCAATGAAATGTTATTGGTGTGGTGTTGTTGTAGTGTAGTGGTAGCTTGTGGCGTGAGCAGTTTTGTAAAAGGGCTTATGAGTATATATGTTTAAGAGAGTGAAGTATCAGAAATAAGAAAAGTAGTCACCATTGCTAACAATAAATAATATTCTATTAAAATAATAACTACAAGTTATTTGCAAGATATTATAAATTTATCAATATGCACTGATGCTAAGAGAGCGAAAAAATAATTGTTTTATTTCGGTGTCTACAACAAACCGTATTGTTAGAAGGCAGAGTGCAGACTGTCCTGAAGGAATGCCCTCTCTAACGAGGGATTTTCTCTTACAAAACAGTTGGGACAAGTGGCATTGTTATTTTCCTAACGGATTCCTGTGCTTTTTTTTTTTTTTTGTCTCTTTAACAACAATGACCTTACATTTTATTTAGTACCTGACTTTAAAATACATTATTTTTGGAAAAAAAATTATTTCATTTAAAATATTTTTCAAAACTATTTATTTTTGCATTTTTTCTTCCACTATGGCTGCTTGGATAATGGTGCCGCTGAGCACGATAATAACATTAATTTTCAGGCAGATTTATGAAAAAGCTATCAAATTTAGTATCAGTAAATTTATAAAGATTATGTTGTTGTTTTTTTCTCATTTAAAATGTTAATTAGTTTAAAATAAAAAAAAAACATCTAAGAAAGAGAAACAACGCGAAAGATTTTTTTAAATGAATTGTGATTTAGCAAGTAAGAATAAAAAAAAAAAAGAACGAATTATTAATAATTTTTTGTTATATATGATAAATAAAAAGTATTCCTCCTTCCTTCAAAGCCTCAATAAAATAAATGGCAGTACGTATCGTCAATGTTTTTTGATGTGTAGATGCTTGGACTGATTTTTAAATACATAAGTAAATCAATAATAAAAAAATTAGCTTTTTTATAAAGGTTGAAAAGAAAAAAAAAAAAAATAAGGTATTAAATTTAAAAAAAAAATTTTGAAATTTATAAAAGTTCCTAAATTATTTTGTGTAAATTATTTATTGTTTCTTTCGAATTTTTTTTTTTTTTTTTTTTTTTTTTAATTCTAATTTTTATTTCAGAAAAACACTTAAAAAGTAAAATTAAATGTGTAATTTGTAGTCGTTGAATTAGACTGTTAAATAAAATATTTTAACAGCAACTGATTTTTATCTTTATAATACACCATAAAAAAGACACTTTCATAAGTTTTTGGGTTTGGCAACTTTAAGCATTTATAGAGTCTAAGTTAAAAAAAATCTGGTGTGAAACACTCACACAACTTTCTCTTACTCCAGTACTCAAAATTATAATTGACAAATTTTATAGTTAGTGTACCAAATTTAATGAAATTCGTCGAAATTGAAAACACTGTCCAATAAAACTGTCCGGTTTACTAATTTCCTTGAAAACTCGGAGAAGTTGGGTCATAATTAATTTCTGAGTTTATTTCAATTGGATGACCGAATTTGATAATAAACTGTGATAGCATTTTAAAGAAAAACATAACCCCCCTCCCCCAAAAGTCCCCTTAAATGAATTTATCAGGGGAAAAGTTCAAATAAAAGTTGTAGCTCTTTATATGTATAGTTAACAACGCTGGTTTAAAGAAAATCGTTGGAGCCATTTTCGAGAAAATACCAGAAAACTGGAAATTATATTTCAGTAAAAACGCACTTCCGGTTATCTATTTTTTTTTCAAACTCGGAATTTCAACAACATATTTAATTCTAATTAACATTATTTAGATGACAGAATTATCTAATAAACTGAAAAATCAGTTAAGATGAAAAACTAACCCCACCCCTCCCCCATAAGTGCCCTTAAATGAATTTTCCCAGAGAAATGTTTCTAATAAAAGTTGTAGCTCTTTGTATGTGTAGTTGATATACCAAGGTTTAAAGAAAATCTTCCGGAGCCATTTTTGAGAAAAATTGCAAAAAACGTAAAAAAAAACAACTAGTCAAAGTGGTACTTCCGGTTGAGGGATTTTGACAGATAACCTACTGTCGAATCCCATGGTGATAGCTAAACGAAATATCAAGTTTTAACTTTCTACGGTTTTTCGTTTTTGAGCTATGCTGTTCAACATACATACACACGCACACTCACACACAGAACATTTGCTAAAAACCACTTGTTTGGACTCAGGGGACCTCAAACCGGATATTTCCCCGGTGAAAACTCGTATCGAAAATTTGACACGATTACAATACTTCCTCTTACTAAAGAGAAAGTAATAGATTGAAGGGGAGGTTCCTCTTTTGGGTGCCAGGACATATTGGCGTGTAGTAGGGTAATAAGAGTCGACAATCTAGCCCGGGGAAAGGTGCAGCAACTTCTTTCACAGAACAGAAACAGTTTAGTTAAGAGTTGAGAAGAAAGCCAAAATAACATTACTCTGAAAAAAAAAATTACCCTTAGAACGATGCCAATTACCCTTAGACGCTTCTGGGCAGGAAATGATTTAAGTGTGCATCAGTTTGAGAGTAAAAATAGGCTGTGTATAACCGTTTTCTCATAGAGCGAGTAAAAAAAAAAAAATAAATATTAATTTAATGAGTTTTTTTTAGTATATAAAAAAAAAATCCGGTGTGAAACACTCACACAACTTTCTCTTACTCCAGTTCCACAAAATTATAATTGACAATTTTTATAGTTTGTGTACCAAAAATTTAATGAAATTCGTCGAAAACTGAAAAAGAAAAACAAAAAAAAATTGTCCCGTAAAAGAGCAACTTCTGTTTACTAATTTTCTTGAAACTCGGAATTTTGGCCATGTTTTATTTCTAATTAATTTCGTTTGGATGATAGAATTGTATAATCAAACTATGATAGCACTTTAGAGAGAAACATAACCCCACCCTCTCCTCCAAAAGTGCCCTTAAATGAATTTTCCCTGAGAAATGTTTTAAATAAAAGTTGTAGAACTTTGTATGTTTAGTTTATATACAAAGTTGTCAAGAAATCGTCGGGAGCAATTTGAGAAGGGAAAATCGCAAACAAACTTTGAAAAAAATTGTAAAGTGGTACTTCCGGTTGAGGAATTTTGACAGATAACATACCTTTAGATCCCATGGGATAGGTAAACGTAATATCAAGTTTCAACTTTCTACGGTTTTCCGTTTTTTGAGCTATGCTGTTCACATACACACACAGACCATTTGCTAAGAACCACTTTTTTGGACTCAGGCGACCTCAAAACAGATATTTCCATTGAAAACTCGATATCGAAAATTTGACACGATTACAATACTTCCACTGACTTCAGGAGTGAGAGAAAGTAAAAATGGTCGAAATGATATTTTCGAAATGATAATTTTCACCGAAAGTACATATTTTGAGGTCCCCTGAATATGAAAAAAATGTTTTTAACGGATGGTCTATTGTATACGTATGTGATTTGGTGTTGGCCTGTGGCGAAGTCATCGTCCACCCTTCGGGGTGCAATCAGCACAATCTGGCTCTCCAAGTTGGGGATTCCCTTCCCCAACCCATCTTGATCCTTTCCCTTTGCAGGGTTGCCTGCAAGTATCCTGGGTCACTGCACCCCTGTGCTTGAGGCAATGGACAGGAATCAGTAGATGGACATTAGATCCATCGGGCGTGCTATCAGTCATGCTAGTTAGTTAGAGCTGAATTACAGGACTACAGGCGCAAGCTACTTTCCTGTAGGATTCGTAGTGGTCGTGGTTTAGACAGCAACTCCAATGACCGAGGTCATGAGTTGAGCGGAAGGAGTCGACGCAATATAAAATATTGCGGCCCGGTGCCAGCCCGTAATGTGGAAGCGCATTTGCTGGGTGTGCGCGATTTACCAGAGCCTGCTAGAGGGTGTCTTCTCTAGCTTCTGGGAATGAAGTGTGACCTCTACGTCGTAGTTTTTTGAAATTTTCTTCGTAAATGGGAGTAAAAAATAATTGAATTTGTTGTTTTTATAAATGATATGGCGAAATATCTGGGTGAAGGAATAAAGGTGGGGAATATTAATATTAAATTAACTTCTATTTGCTGATGACGTGGTGTTGTTGGCGGACGAGCCGTTTAAAATGAAGAATATGTTAAAAAAAAAATCTGGTATGAAATAATCACACAACTTTCTCTTACTCCAGTTCTCAAAATTATAATTTTGGGGGAAAAAACATAACCCCACCCCTCCCACAAAAGTGCCCTTAAATGCATTTTCCTGGAGAAATATTTCAACTAAAACTTCTAGCTCTTTGTATGTGTAGTTGATATATTAAGTTTAAAGAAAATCGTCGGAGCCATTTCTGAGGAAAATTGCAAAAAAAAGGAAAAAATCCAACTAGTAAAGTGGTACTTCCGGTTGAGGAATTTTGACAGATAACGTACTGTCAGATCTGATGGTGATATCTAAACGGAATATCAAGTTTCAACTTTCTACGATTTTTCGTTTTTGAGCTATGCTGTTCACATACATACATACATACATACATACTTACATACATACATACTTACATACATACATACTTACATACATACATACACATGCATACACACACACACACACACACAGACCATTTGCTAAAAAACACTTTTGTAGACTCAGGGGACCTCAAAACGGATATTTCCGGTGAAAACTCGATATTGAAAATTTGACACGATTACAATACTTCCTCTTACTAGGAGTAAGAGAATGTAAAAATGCAGGGAATTTAGATTTAAGAAAGCAGTGAAAGTGTAAAAGCATTTAACATACTGCTAAATTTGAAATATTTCTGCAACATTTATAAAATATTTATTAAAGTTTGTACAAACAGGAAGAAGATGTTAACTTATTTAGAGATATTAAATGTAATAATAATTCGAGGTAAGTTGATCTATTGGCAATCCAGTGAATGCGTAAAATGATTTGACCTACGTATTGCATTTACAATATATCTACAACAGTTGAAACCTATGAATGAAAGGGTATACAAACAGAAACAAGATGCTAATTTAGAGATTAATTTACATTAAAAAATCTGGTGTGAATAATTCACCTTAACTAAAAAACGTTCCCTAAAATTGCAACTTTTCAATGTTTAATTGGGCTGGCCACAATAATGCTGGGCGGCATTTTGATTGTATACCTGAACGGCTTTATAAGGAGCGCACCTATGTCCAAAACTAAGAAATATTGTGCCAGAACTCTAATACCCATCTCAAATTAATTTTTTCAAAAACTTGTTACAAATAAAAGTGATAGCTTTTTTTTTTTTTGTCTTTCCAAGAAGCTTCCTAAGTTTTTTTAAGAAAATCTTTCCAACCGTTTTCGAGAAAATTCCCCCAAAAAACCTCAAAAACCTATTCTGTAAAAAATCGGTTTCTTTATATATGTTACGCTCAAAGATCGAAAATGCTCATTGAGTGAAATAAACAGCTCACAACGCGTTTGTGGTCATTGTAAAATATCCACATCCACGAAATTCGTGTTATGGCTCTTATGAAAACGCTCACGATGCGTTGTGGCAATCATAGAAAGAAAGACCACATAGTGAAATTCATGTCCGTGGCTATCATGCTATACGACCACAACGCATTGTGGCGATGAAAAAAAGCCATGACGCGTTCTGAGCACTAGTTGGTGTAACCATATCACTACGGACATGTATTGGAATCAGATGTCTTGGTATTCGGGAGTTGTTATTCGAAATACGAACTACTGATTTATGAAAATAAACTATATTTTAACAAAAAATTTAAAGTGTTTTGAAATAGATAAACTAAGATGCACAATTGTAAATGAATTATGAAATGATTAATAAATATTAAAGATGTAGTGTTTAAACCTTGAATAGCGACGCGCTCGCGATGTGTGAAACTTAACTGCTGTTGATGAGTGATAGAATCCGATTTGATTCTGATGTTGACGGTAGAATCACTGTTTGATACTGCTCCCCCTCCTCCAGTGGAGCGCGTATATTGTTACATCACTAATGGCTGACGTGCCACAATAAGAATTCTCTTGCAGTATGTTGACCTTAGGGAGGTCGGTGGCGGTGCGGTGGGACAGATGGTAGCCAGGTGGCTTCTTGAGTGTACATTGATCCTTGTATGAATGGAATACAGGCCAGGTGTTGCAGCGGTTCTTTTGACTGTATAATGACCCCTGTTTGAAAGGGTTTAGCGGCGGTTCTTTGACTGTGTATTGACCCCTGTTTCAAAGGGTTTAGCCGGCGGTTCTTTTGACTGTATATTGAACCCTGTTTGAAAGGGTTTTGCCGCGGTTCTTGACCTGCAGATAGCGGCTGGCTGGAACCACTAGTTATAATTTTTAAATTATTTAAAAATTATATCTTCTTTCTTCTTGCTATCACATCACAGACAGGTTGTAATTTGTCGGCTTGAGTACACTACGAAGCATTAAACCATCCGTAGAGTTGTTTATTCATTTCTTGTCTGTTTCTGAGGGTGAACGTATTTCAGCGCTAACCATGACCAATAAAAAACAAGTGTTTAATGATAAAATACGTGAGTTTGTGGAAAGAGGCACTGATAGCAGTTTTATCATGAGTACAGAAAAATATGAAATGTTACTTAATGAAACAAAACAGTTTCAGCTTCTTAAATAAAACAACCAGTATCTATCTTCAAGCAGTATCGTCATCTTAAACGATATGATGTCTTGAAAATTGGTGACACTGAAAAGTTGGCTGGAGCAGATAGCACAAGTTCAAAAACCCGTTACTTCTGCAAAACAGATGAACTGTTTGATATACTGGAAAAAGTACATTCAAACGTGGAAGATATTACTGAAGTTATAAAAAGAATCAAGGAAAATGGATAATGATGAAAAAATACAGGAATCGGCCAATACAAACATTGATTTAGGAAAAGCTGAAAATTTGAAGTTAAGTGCTGTTTGTGAAAATGAAACTTCAGGAGCTCACAAGTGCTCGGACTGTCATGAATATGTACACGTTATCTGTGGAGATAGCGATGAGAATGAAGGATTTGGTGCAAATGTAACTTGTAAGCTCTGTTTCAGAAAGAAGAGCATAAATGTTGAAAGAGAATGTGCTAAATCAGGTCCACAGAAACAGGCTAACAAAATGATTTCACTATCTAATTCAAATCCTAATAAATAACAAAAGTCCTTTTATTTTAATGACTCGATTTCTTTTATATTGTATTTAATAATGACAATACCTCATGCAGTGGTTTTCAATTTTTAGCAGCAGAAAGGGCATTAAGGACATTGTCTATCTGGTACTTATTACAGGACAAAAAATATTTCCTAAGTATATCTACCAAAAAAGTTTCGAGTCTAGTAGGACCCATATCGCAAATCACTGCGCGTCGTATTCTAATATCGTTCCATACGCGTCATTGTTTTTCTTCATTGCCACAATGCGTTGTGGTCTTATAGCATGATAGTCACGACACGAATTTCGCTATGTGCTCTTTCTGTGATTGCTACAACGCGTCGTGAGCGTTTTCATAAGAGCCATAACACGAATTTCGCGATGTGGATGTTTTACAGTGACCACAACGCGTTGTGAGCTGCTTTTTTCGCTCAATGAGCATTTGCTGTCTTTGAGCGTAACATATATATTAAATATTAATCAAATATATAATTGTTATAACTCGTTGATAAAATTGTAATATCCTCAACATAGTTGCACGATCTTTGTTAATGAAATTCTCAACGGAGTTTCTTCCGATCGAAACTAGTTTATCATTTAATATTGTGGATTGTTGTAACACTGCGACTGAAAGATCTATTGTGGCCCCTGTAGCCTTCTCAGTGCACTGCCGGTCTCCAAGCAGTGTTCTTTACAGACAACCCTGCCCATCACAAGAAGTGAGTTGTAAAGGCTCCTAGGAATACAAAATCTAAGGGCAGCATGCTGGAATCAAACCCGGGACATCCGCGTTGCTAGTCCAGCATGCTACCACTGAGCTAATCCCTTCCTTTTCCCTTGGCTTACGCCAATTAACTATGGACGGAGACGCTAGTTTGTGTACTGTGTTTGTCCTTGTCTGCAAAGAGTAAAATGTATATACTTTATGTGTTATGTGTACTGTTCTGACGAAGTGCATGGAGTACTGAGCTGTGGTAAAACCCGTGGGGTCGCTTACTCCCCAAGTAACTGCATGCAACAGTACCCTTACACAATCCTATAAAATAAAAATTTAATATTTTTTTGAACAAATTAGGTAAGTTTTAGAGATAGCGTCCCGTTTTGAGGTCCCCTGAGTCCAACAAAGTGGTTTTTAGAAATGCTGTGTTTGTGTGTGTGTGTGTGTGTGTTGTGGTATATGTATGTGAACAGCATAGCTCAAAAACGAAAAACCGTGTAAGTTGAAACTTGATATTACGTTTAGGTATCACCATGGGATCTGACGGTGCGTATCTGTCAAAATTCCTCAACCGGAAGTACCATTTACTTGTTTTTTTTTTTTACTTTTTTGGTTTTTCTCAAAATGGCTCGGTGATTTTCTTCAAACTAGAAATCAACACACATACAAAGATCTACACTTTTATTGAACATTTCTCCGGGAAAATTCATTTAAGGGCACTTTTGGGGAGGGGTGGGGTTAGGTTTTCATCTAAAGTGCTATTTCAGTTTATTAGACAATTCTGTCATCTAAATAACGTTTTTAATTAGAATAAATATGTTTTGAAATCCGAGTTTGAAAAATTCGGATAACCGGAAGTGCGTTTATTTAACCTTTACTAAATGATTTTTTTCACTTTTTCGCGATTTTCTCAAAAATGGCTCCGACGGTTTTCTTGAAACTTCGTATATAAACTAAACATGCAAAGATCTATCTATATCTTTTATTAATAACATTTCTCTGAAAAAATTCATTTTAAGGTACTTTTAGGGGAGGGGTGTGGTTACAGCTTCCTCTAAACTGGTATCATAGTTGATTATATAATTCTATCACCGAAACAAAATTAATTAGAAATAAATACATGGCCAAAATTCCAAGTTTTAAGAAAATTAGTAAGCCGGAAGTGCGCATTTACTGAAAAGTTTTGTCAGTTTCCGACGAATTTCGTTATATTTGGTACATAAACTATATCATTTGTCAATTATAATTTTGAGAACAGGAGTAAGAGAAAGTTGTGTGAGTGTTTCACACCAGATTTTTTTCTATTATATATGTTACTTTAATTTACAGTTTTTATAATTATTTTCCGTATTCCAAGCTTTGTTTACAATTATACACAATATTTACATGGTTCTCAATTAACTTCTGTTCCTTCCCCCACCACAACCTTACAACATTCATATGACACACACACACACACACAATACACATTCAACAAAATAACGGTTAACGGTCACTTTGCTATCAGTGCAACTTGTATCAAGGTCAGGTTATCACATTAAGTCAGGTACATAAATCCATCTATTATTACCATCAATTTGAGCACTATGAGTTATATAAACACATTTTATACAAATCCAAAATTTTTCCTTTTTTTTCAGAAATTATAAATTGTTCCTTTTTTGCATACAAAAATGTGCGATAACTGTGAATATAAACTGTTTAAGCTATTCGTATGTCCCCTGTGGAATCCGAAGTAATCGCGTTTCTACAGTGGCACGTGTGCTTGCTAACTGAAAAAACGTATACTTCTAGCCATTTATGTAAATATATTCTCCGCTAAACTTAGGTTTTATATTTATCCCGTTTTTGTGACAACGACAACGGGATAAAGTGCGATTTCACACATTCAATTAGAAACAACACATTTTTTAGTAAAGCCCCCCACCTAAGTATAACCAAAATATTTGAATTTGTTTCTTCATGGTTATTACGAAATCATCTTCGGCAAGATATAATTTCTGATGAATTGGAAGTGTCTTCCCCCCCCCCCCCAAGTAGTTGTTGATTGGAGCAACTTCTGCTGTGAAATTTGCATTTCTGTAATGTTAGATAGAGATTACCATTTGGGTGGTCCCGGGATGACTGTTGAAATCGATTAGGCTAAATTCGGTAAACGTAAATATAATAGCGATCGCGTAGTCAGAGGTCGATAGATATTCCGTTGCTTTGAGAGAGAAACAAAGAAGTGTTTTTTCGAGCCCATTGCAACCCGGAACAACCATAATTTCTGATTTTGTAGGGGCTGCGATCCTTTACTAACTGACCGGGACTATGAATATTTACTACGGATTAACCACTCTTCCAATTTTGTCGACCCTCTGTCTGGGGCGCATACGCAGAATGTAGAGCGTATTTGGCGCGATATACGCAGTGACATACCGCGTTTTGGTAGGCGTGAAGAACATTTCTTAGGGTATCTCGCCAAGCATTACTGGCAAGTAATGTCAGTCAAGCAATTACGAAAAAAAAAGTATTATACATTCAAAGCCACTATTAACCTAGTAATGACTTGCTGAAAGCTAACAAGATTTGTCTTAAATTAAAACTTTACTATTTTTTATAATAAGTTTCAGTGTCATTAGTGCATTACTTAATCTTTAATTCGTGTTGCTTTCAGGATAGACTTTTCATAAATATCAGTAATTTCATAAGGGATATTTATCCTAAAGATCTAGTAAAATCCGTGGTATTTTTCAAGATTATGGGGGCGTTTAGACATTTTTTATTAAATAAAAAAAAATGAAAGGAAACGGATAATAAGATGTTTAATTAACAGCAGAAGGAATCAGTAACTATAGATGTATTAACAGTTCAATAGTAATTCAAACAAGATTAAATTTTTAAGCAAAAATATATCATCCAGTATCTGACCAAACAAAACTTGTATAGTTTTAAAATTTATATTAATCTAGAATGAAGAAAACTGAACAAATTTTATACGCCATATTTTATTGAGAAATTCAGTGCTCTCAATTTCATAATTGTTTTCTTAATCTTCCTTTAAAACTTCAAATTCTTATATTATTTTATTATATGTAGACCATTTAACGAATTGCTAAGTAAATTATTTCTGATACAAATCATATATTTAACTTAATAATTATTATTTTATTAATACTGTGAATAATTTTCATGCGCCATATTTAATTCAGAAATTGAGTGACCCAGTTTCATTACTTTTTTTTTTATAATATAGTTCAACATTAAATGAATAACTTTTTATGTCGTATTAATCATCGTAGGTCATTTTATAAATTGCAACATAAATCATTCAAAATATCTTAAATTTACCTTATTAATTACTGAGTTCAATGTACTTAGAAGTTTAAAAGATACCGGAACACCATGAGACAGAAATGACTCGGCAGGGGGTCTGATGATGTAGCACTTCACGGTGCATGCCACGTCATTAACTTTATATAAATTATTTAGTATTAATTAGAATGAAAATAATAATTAAAAATAATTATTTCTTTTTTATTTTCATTTTATTTAATTAATCATAAAAATTTAAACAAGACAAATCCGAGCTAAATTCCATAATAAAGAAAAATTAAGGATTTCCATAACTATTACTAAAAATCATTATAATAATTACTATTTTAGAATTATTACTAAATAAATGTAAGCAACTTTTATTTGCCTTATAGCATTTTTAAAAAAAATACATGTATAATAAACGTTACGTCATTTTGTTAGCGCGAGGGCTGCCCCTGTGGCGAAGAGGAAAAGCTCACAGAATGTTCGAGCCTTGTATACCTACATAATAACAGTTATCACATACTCGCTCTGTAAATCTTATGGCACTAGGTTATAAAACGTTTGATAAACTGATATTTATGTTGTTGTTTGTGTTAATTATTTAATAAAGTGACACTTTATTTCTTTCTTGTATACAATCTGCTACAACTCTCAGGTATGGGGTCAATATTATATAAATTTATTCCATGCAAGCTAAACTTACATATTCCTTAAAGCATATTAGTAATTAACTAATAACATATGACCAAAAATCATATCATTATACTGTACATTCCAGTATCTAAAAGTGGTTCTTATAATCTCCCAACCGGAAGATATTTTTTGGAAAATCTCAAAAATGTCTCGTGTGTATGAGACAGATAACAGTCATGCTTTGTCGTAATGTTGTAATCATTAATATTATAATTTTGAAATAAGTCCCTTTAAAAGTTTAGTGGCATTATAAATATAAAACAATGCAATCTTAAGTTCAAAGATGTAACTGAAGGTTGCTTCTCATTAAATTTAAAACTCAACGAATATTAATTTATACGATGAAATAATTTAAATTAAAAAAGCAATTTAGAAAAACTCAGAAATGACTACAGTACAACAGAAAAAATCTAGGTCAGTATATCGTTTTTATTATAAACTTCTTTTAATAAACCGAACAAAAAAGATTAATTGAAGCTGCAAAATCAGAGAAAAAGTATATTTTTTCTTATATTGATTTATCAAAATTGAGAGAAGAGACTTACTTTTGTTTTACATAGATATTATTTAAAATGTTATAGTAAAGTAAAAAATTATTTTTTTCTATTATTAAACAGGATATTTACTAAGAATTATAGTATTGTATAATAATGTCAGATTTTGTTTGTGTTATTTACTTAAATATTGTATTTAAATAAATAATTTTTTTTTGTGACTTTTTTTTAACTCAAGGCGAGTGGTTACTGTATTTTAAAGACAACTTAGGTGTTAAATTCTGTGTAAAATTATTAATAAAAATAACCAGAAAACTGAAAAATATATTTTACTAAAAACGCATTTTCTGTCATCCGATTTTTTCAAACTTAGAATTTCAACAACACATTTAATTCTGATAAATATTGTTTAGATGATAGAATTGTATAGTAAACTGAAATAGCACTTTAGAGGATAACCTAATCCCAACCCTCCTCCAAAAAGTGCCCTTAAATGGATTTTTCCAGAGAAATGTTTTAAATAAAAGTTGTAGATTTTTGTATGTGTAGTTGATATATCAAATTTTTTTAAAAAATCGACGGAGCTATTTTCGAGAAAATTGCAAGGAAGTGAAAAAAAAACATTTAGTAAAGTGCTAGTTCCAGTTGAATTTTGACAGATGACCTACTGTCGGATCCCATGGTGGTACCTAAATGGAATATCAAGTTTGAACTTTCTACGATTTTTCGTTTTTGAGCTATGCTGTTCACATACACACCCACACATACAGACCCAACTACTAATTAACATGTATTCAAGAAATAAAGTAAGAGATGTTCATTTAGAGATTCTTTATTTACAAAGTGCAGGGAAATGATATGTGAAGAAATGCGGTGAAAGGTAAAAAGATTTCACTCATTTATTGAAATTAAAACAGGACAAATTTACAAATATTTTCTTAGATTATTTAGTTTACTACCATGTATCCTGACATTGTGTTGTACTTAAAACAACAACAAGAATTTAATCAATTAAAAAAAGTCATTTTTTATCTTAAATTACAATATTTTAACTTGCAATTTTTTTTTTTAATATCATCTCAAAAATTTTACAATTCCATTTTATTACATCAATGCTGATAGTATGTCCCTGCTTTGCAAGGAGTCTGTTGTACAGAATTTGGCCAGAGTATATGCTATTAAGTTTAAATTTTTTTATTTTTATTTTGGATGGGGTTCAGTGTATATTGGATAGTGAATATAGTGTCAAGATAAATTACTGCAGTTAAAAGTTAAGAACTTGCTAATTCCACACAATACTTACCACTCTACATAAAACTTAGGACCCCAATATGTTTGGAAATAATTATGGAGGACTTGTGAGGTGTTTTCGTTGCGAATATTTATTATACTGTCATGCAGATTTTTTTTGTCACATATGTACAGTCACTCTGTACATTGTGCGTTAATTTTCTTGTCATTATTATGTTAATTAAACTTTAAAGAAGGTTCTCTGTACATTGTTTTCTCTGTAATATTGCTGGCAGTAGGGTCGGACCAACCAGTTCTCTAGTAATCCTAGCGTCCTTTGATGTGCCAGCACCAACAACACTCACACTGACACCTCCACCATCCATACAATACACGTAGGCCCTATCATTCATAGGCAATAGGCCATATCATTCTATAGTCAAACACTTTACAGGCCACTATATTCTGTGTACATACATTATACTTAAGGAAGTCATAATAGATATTTCAGGTATCGGTGCATTTGGCTTAAAAAAACCAGCCCTACATTAATTTTCAATGGTGTTCCACTATTCCTGTTGATGATGTGAGGGAATATAAATAAATGGTCAAAAAATCTAATTTTACTTTATTGAATGAATGAATAGTTTCTGCATAATATACAGAATTACATAATCTAATAATATTTTTTTCACATTTTTTTTTAATTGATACAGCAATAAAATACTAAATTTTTTAATAGAACGATAAAACATCCCTGTTAAACAAATTTAGAGACTTTTTTTTTGTTTAATCTAAAATTATTAACAATAATTTAATTTTTATATTTATATATATTTGTTTTTAATTATAATATTTATTGTGCTCATTTATTTAATATGAAGGATTTGGTTTGTCAGGTGTTGGGAATATATTTCTGATTATAATTTGTATTCAAACTTCAGTTGTGTAAATTATTTGCCGGGTCTGGTTGAGCTCTTTTTCCCAATCCAAAGCTGGAACAATAAAAAAAAAATTGATTATTCATTCACTTAAAGAAATTAATCAATGAAAACTACAATTAGGGAAGGACCAATCTCTAAGCCAGCAGTATTTGAAAATATAATTTCTGCGACAGTAGTGGCTCATGATTAGATGAAGAGGTTAGTCAATAGATGTTTTAGAAAAATAAACAAGTAAGAGAAAAATGTATGAAAGAGTAAAGATATTACAAATGAAAATTTACAATCACCATCGGGACAATAGGGAGTGGGAGAATAGGCCAGGCCATACCATTCTAGAGTCAAACACAGATAGTGAGTGGATAAGTAAGTAAGAGAATGTACAATCACTCTGAACATTGTTGTGTGTTAATTTTCTTTTCTAGTTTTGTTTAATCTGTTAAATAATAATAATAATTATTATTATTATGACAGTCATCAGCATATAGAGGCTTTATAGAGGCATTTTAGTAAACTTATCAAGTTTACAATCTGGAGTAGAAAAATATTGCACTATGTAACTGTAACTAAATGGTGCACATGTTGTGCTCACTACAAACCAGATCATCTGGCCAGTTCGATTTACAAATATCATCAGATTAACTTTATAAACACATCTGTTTATATTTATAGAACACAACTTTTCTATTTGAGATTGAGCTCTATTTGAAAGCCTCAACTTATTGATGTGTGAAGATTAATTTAAATAGGATTCACTGAGGTTGAAATTATTAATCAAATTAAAAAAAAAAAAAAAACCTATGGCGGCAACAGCCCATGAAGGGCCAAGGCTTGCCAGACGGTGATTTGGATAGGGGGGGGCGTGTGGTAAGCACGCCGCAGTTTCCACGCCGTTTAGTTGCGGCCTTCGCTACCTAGGGCGCTACTACTGTAGCTTCCCCACTTTTTATCACGATGCTGGGTCAACACCGACTTTGCCCACACGGGAATCGAACCCTGAATTCTCCGCATGAAAGGCGAATGCGCTAGCTGGGCCCGGGACTCAAACTTACAAATCTGCTGGCCCTTGTATGTAGTGCCTACATTAGCCACTCAGCTACACTGTCAGCTTAATCAAACTATAATGCAGATTAATACAACTGCATTCAAAGCGAATTCTAGGTCCAAGCCAAACAAGTTGCGAATGAAGTAATTAAGATAATCCAGAGGGAATAAAAATAAAACTATTAAACTAGGACTCTGAGAAAATACATTTTGAACGGTCAACGATCAGGGATGATATTTAGCAGCTTCAGCACCAGTCCATCCATTCCTCTTAACATTTTCAAATTTAATGTGACAATTCACTGTGTAATGGTGGCCGCAAAGATAAAATGCAACCACAGCAGAGAGAAGAGAGGCCTTCTCTGGTTAACAGAGACTACTCTCTGACTTAGGCAGGCTAGAGTGGGAGAACCTGTGTATATAAGCCAGTGGGAATCTATCTAAAGGATCTATCAGATACAACCATACAACTGTACATCGCATCGTGTCATATCTTTACTCTCACCATTCATTCTATCATTTTCATTATAAAGTCCAGTGCAGTTAGTGTAAACTTAGCTACATTATATTAGTGTCTTCATATCTCGTTCATTTAATCAAAACCTAATTTCTCT